>VDFB02200237.1:33480-232807 GCA_007258455.2 Sequoia sempervirens
AGGGTTAAGCGTAGAGGGTAGAGGTTCAAGGGTTAAGGGTTAAGGGTAGAGGAGAGGGAGATAGAGGGAGTGAGTGAGAGAGAGACCTGAGAGAGGGAGAGGGGGTATGAGGGAGAGTCCTGAGAGAGAGAGGAGTGGCGGGGAGACAGAGGGCAGAGGTTTGGTGGCTAAGGATTTGCCTACTTGTAGAGGGCCATGGTAGAGTGAGACATAGGAGAGAGAGAGAGAGAGAGGGAGTGAGAGAATTAGGAGGGGAATAATTCGAGAGAGAGAGAGAGAGGGAAAGAGATAGTATTTAAATATTTTATATGTTAGTAATATTAATTGGTTATATAATATTTTATGTATTAGTAATATATATATATATACATTAACTAAAATATAGAAATAATATTTAAATATTATACATAATAATATAATATATTATATATTAAAATATAAACTATATTGTATATTCTAAACTAGATATATTAAAATAAACTATAAAATATTTATTGCATTTTCTAAATCATATATTATAAAGTGTAAAACATTTTTTAAAATCATATATAAACCAAATCGAATATCCGATTCAAATCGGATATTTGATTTGAAACGGATATTCGATATTTTTGACAAAGAATTTAGTGCCTTGGGATTAGCCTCGGGCTTGCTTTGGTATTTGGCTTGGATATGCCAATCCTAAGAAGTCAATGCAAAAAACGTGTTTGACAACTCACCTTTTTTTTCTAGGCTTCGTCCATGTGGCTGACAACTTTATTTTTAGCCAAAATTGATGAAACGAAAAGGGTTTGTAGAGGAGACTCTCAACTTTCCACCAATATAAATTATTCTTTACTTTGAATTTAATAAATAATTATTTTTCATTTTCTATTAGAATTATGACTAAAGTGTTGATTGATAAGCTAATTGAAAAACATCTATAACTCTCAAAGGGTATCATATTTTTTGAATCCAAAATATGCGTCACATTCTATGTTTCACATACTATAGGATTTTTAAAAAAAAATTAAATTTAATGAAGTTTTGACCAAGTTAAGGTGGTCAGCCATACGAGTTTTTTATATTTTTTAAAAATTGTAATAAAAAATTCATAATTAATTATTCACTTGGAAAAAAATTACAAAAAAATATGTGTCACATCCGAACTTGAGTCCTCTACTTATATCTAAAATCTTATAAAAATATATTATCATTTTATTGTGGTTAGGGTGGTCAGATAGACACCTACTTCTTATTTTTCCTCTAAAATTTAAGTACTATTGAATTGAAATTTCAATTTTTCACCAAATAGACTTCAAAAAAAATAAAAAATAAACTTAGTAGATTAGAAACTACATTCAATTTTCCACAGATTCTATTCTTACATATTTTTGAAATAATATAGATAACTTATTCAAATTTTTATGTCAAGTTGCCTAACTCTGATTTTTCTGAATTTTCATTGCCACTTAAGGCCCTGTTTTTTCCATGATAATCCTGCACATACCCCAATACAAGCTTCTACAGGATTTTATCTGTGTTACAATTCTGGAGTAAATATAGCAGCGTTACGGTATCTGTACACAACTTCATACTACTCCAAAACACACAACTGCTCAATATATAAGAGCTTACAATGCATAAATTAGACATTTCTAAAACCATTGCACATACATAACGGTAAGTTTCCAATTTTCACAAAATTGCACTTGCCAAAAAATAACTACACCTTGAAAAATCACATCCATGCAAGCTCAACATGAAAATAGAAAATGCCTTCATGCACAACACCTGTAAATGCAACTTCCCAACTTGACTCCTCTTTGAAAATAGAAACTGCAAGTTGTATCTCACAAGACAATGTAACTTCTATAAATGCTTTGACAAGTTGTAAATGAGATAATTAGAAAAGCGAAAGAATGGAGGGCTAACCTTAGTTGAAGACTTGAATGAAGCCCTTATAAGCATAGAAAGAGGATCTAAATACTACACTGAAACCTCTTGAAGAGAGAATATAAGAATCAACATCTAGTGGTAGGCGTTCTAAAGGTGGAGTGGCCATTATTGGGCCTTCATAAAACTAACCGTAAGGATAAATCTATGAAGCCTTAATAGACTTAGGAGAGGGGTTTACCAAGGACTCAACATCATTAGAATGAAAATAGTTGATTGTAAAATGGTCATGGATGGAATTCCTCCATCAAGATGGAAAGATTGTTCCACATTATAATTCAATTATTTTTTTATAAGGGTATAGGTAGCATTTTTGAAAGGGCTTTAATTTTTTTAATAAAGTATGAAATATAGGGCAATGAAGCCTAGCAAAATTAAGGAACTAACAAACAAAAATACTAAAAAGTGTTAGTAGACAAAAAAATGTGTTAATAAAGGAGATAAGTATAACAAATAAAGGGCATACAATCCATGAAAAAAAATAGACCATCCTTATCAAGGAAGTTTGAAATCAAAACCTTCTAGGGAGCACTAAACAACTTATTTTGATAGATCCTTAAAGAAACTTTCCTTTCTCATTGGTCTCCTAATGTTTTTGTTCATAGGAACATTGAGATAATTTTCTTTCCTAAGATAAAATCATTTTCTAGGGACTAATCCCTCTTAAGAAGAAATACTTGGATGATTAAATATATTCTCATCCTTTTCCACTTTTTTTTCCTCTTAGGAGGAGAGTTGTTAGATAGGTGTTGGAGGTGACTAGAAGGGTTTCAATATTTTCAAGAAGCTCCTTATACCAATCTTGATGACATAAAAATTGTCCATAATGATCCTTATCTTCTCACTTTACCTATGTTAAACAACAATTTAATAGAAAAAAAGTGTGAAACTTAAACTTCTATTGAGATGACATGCTTTTAAAAATAAATGTTATAATAGAAAGTACTCTGAAAAAACACAATTTTTAATTATAATTAGAATCTAAAGTGAACAATTTATTTTTAAGAGTATTTTGCTTATATTGTATTATTTTTTTCATATTCTTTAAATTTAATTGAATAAATTGAATTGATCTTAATAATTTACATGGATTTTTCTTATTGAAGTTGTCAAGAAAATGATAAAAGCTAATACTTAAATTATGTATAGGAGTCACATATTTAAATTTAAAAGAAATCAAATTATACAATTCAACATACTATAAAATTAACCAATTTTTTTAATATAGAAATCACATATTTAAATTTTTAAAAGAAATTAAATTATACACCTCAACATAGTATAAAATTAATGAAAAAAATTTATAAATTCTTATGCAAGAAAATATCTCATATATCAAATTAATATTTGAATAAAGTAAAAATATATATTTTCCTTTATCTTTTACCTTTTTTTATTAAATTATATTTAGTCTCTTGATTTATATAGCATAAAGATGAGAATATTATAATTTATTAGTTTTGTAACATATTGAAGTGCTATCAACATAATCTAGTATTATTTGGTGGAAATTGTCAAAAACAAGTGTTGTGTCGAGGGGTCTTTGGTTTGCTGGTGAGATTGAATGGTTCTTAATGAGCACCAAATTGAATCTTTCTGAGTGCAAGACTCTCTTTCCCTATGACACCATTAAGAATGAAATTAGAGTTGAAATGACTTCAAATCCTCGTTTACTCATAATTTTATTTTCTAAAATATACAAAATACAAAACTAAAATTTGAATTGTCATACCACCTAAAGACAAGGAAATAGGGTGTGCTCCACCTTTTAGGAGATGGAACACAAATACAAGGGGGGTAGGTCCCTTCTTATTTCACTCTTAGTTCAATCAAGGAAATTCTAGAGATATCAACCTAATGATTCAATTAGGAAAATAGATTGCTACAAGGTCTCCTTAGGTGTGATTAAATAGGGGGTTCACCACTAAGAAAATGCTTAGAAAGAATAAAATGAATGCAATATGCAAATCTAGCTATATGACCTAGAAAATGAACTTGAAATTAGAATAACAAATTGAGGCTAAATAGAGAAGTACTTGGAAGATTGGAGATGCCTGAAACAAGGTTTACAATCCTGAAATTATGAATTTTGATGTGAATTGGAACTCATACGCCAGACTAGGCAATTTTGTCCCAATTTAGGGTTTCTGGTAGAATCTAGAATCTGCAACTAGAAAACTAGGACCTACAAAAAAATTTGAATAGTGGTACACTGGGGCTCATACGCCCAAGGTGGTGATTTAGTCCTAGTATTAGGGTTTTTCTAAAACTCTAGTATCCTCTAGTGATCTTCTGTAGCTTCTCTCCTATTTGATCTCTAACTCTGAAAGTTTGAATTGTGAGTTGTAGGTGTGTTTCCATGAAGATGACAACTTTAACAACTTTCTTCAATCTTTCAAATTTTTCTTCAAAGGATCTTCAAGTCTCAAAACACCTAGATCTAGACAATAACACATGTAGGGGAGAAAAATGTTGATTTGTTAGTGGATAGGGGTTTTCCTTGGTCAATCCCTATTTTGGTAATCAAAACTTGAAATGGAATCAAATAACATGAAGGAATGATGAATGAACAATATGCAATGTTCCAACTCACCAAACCCTTGAAACGAAGGCTGCAAACTTGCATGAAATGGGTCCAATAGATGTGGATCTTGACTCTTGATTGAATGCTTGACTTGAATGCTTTCTTGAATCATGAAAACCTACATCACAAATGTTAGCTCAAAAACACACATGATGCATGATGATTTTTATATGATGATTGAATCTTGAATTGATGCTACAAGTGCTTGATAATCAACTCTTGAAGGCTCTTAAATGATTGAATGCTTAGATCTTATTATGATTACTTAGGTGAAACTATGTGAAATAGCCTTGTATTTATACAAGTGTTCATGCCAAATTTCCTAAAATTACAACACTATAAGCCAACATCAGATATAGGAGAATAAAATCCCCCCAAGAATTGAATTCAAAATATATCCAAGCTAAGGTGGGACTCATAAACTAGTTGGGGCATATGAATCCCAGTAGCCTAAGCTTGGGACACAAATTTCAAGAAATGTTAAGTTCTATGCCATATTCAAGATTAGGCCCCAAAACGTAGGGGGGCCTATATGCCCAAGGTGGAGTATGAGTCCCAAATCACTATTTCTGGAACACACAACCCAAAATCATTAATTATGATTGGTCATTAGATAAGTTTCAGGATTATCCTCAGAGAAATGCATTAAATAAGGCTTGTGGATGAAAAATAGGACCAAATAAGGCATAAGGAAGCCCAATTTTAGTAGGGAGGGCCCAAACAAGTATGAAAATGTAAAGGGATACATTTTTCTACACTACATTTAGCCCCCACTTTAGTGAGAGGAGGAACTTGCTTCAAACTCACACTAAAGCAGACAAACATGCATTAAGAGGGGTCCAAGTGTACCAATGCTAGTGAGATAGGATGACAACAATCAAGAGGGTTGTGCAAGCCCCCATAATCAAGATCATATAGTGAACCAACATAGGAAACAAAGAACACATATGTGAATGATATAAGGAGCAACAACAAGGTACAAGCATACACTACCAAAGACATAAAGAAGAAAGGAAAAACAAAAACAAAAGGGGTGGATCAATCCTTGACCATTTTTCCAATGTGATGTGGATCAGATCTAATTTTTTTTCCAAAAATGTTTACAAGTGGAACACAATGTTCACTATTAAAACCAACACACACTCACAAGGGCTAGTGAAACCTCTAGCTATCCACTAGGTGAGCCCCCAAAGACACATACACACATGATTGATATGCACTCACACAAAAAAGCAAGTGGCTATGGGAAATTCATGCCTAAGTTTGGCTCCCATCGCTAACCATACCAAAGCTATACCTCCTTGATAACTTTTATAGGGCTACACAACAAAACAATAGGATTCATGAGGCAAGCAAAACTTTGTATGCTTGACACCCATGAACAAATAGGATGGCACCATAAGAAAACAAAGTGTGTTATTCAAGGTGGCCATATAACGAGTTATTATAAATGCAAAATAGTGTAAGGGTACATTCAAAGGAATTTTTCTTGGTTCATGTATGGGCTTAACTTAGAGAACATCATGCCTAATTTGTCTCCAAGAGGGACCAATTGAAGCATAGAGATTCACAACAGGGGATGCAATGTGTCACACAAAAGCTACTAAGAGAATATAATATGCTAAGAGATCACACTTTTGAGGGAAATCACACCAAATGTCACTACAAAGAGAAAGATGCATCACATGAAGTAAGAAGACTACACAATGAAACATGAAGTGCAAAAGAATAATGCTAATTTATGCACCCACTTTAAAGAAATTGTTAAACACCATGTTGTGATCAATTACTTTAGCGTAGCAAATGATAAATGTGAACAATAAAAGAGGACATGAGAGCTTATTTGGAAATCCCTATGTCAAGTCATATGTTTCCAAATGAAGCTACATCATGAAAAGGGTTTCCCCCAAAATGAAATCCCAAAAATAACTCAAAGGATCCACAAATTCGGGTTTCTAGTATATCTTTGCTACAATTCTTTTATAGAACTTGGAACTGTCATCATTCCCCAAATACTCATGGAACAAGAAGAATGAAAAATAGAGCAAAAAAAAAAGAAAATCTTTTTGGTCAACATGGAATAGACCTAAATTTCTTGACTCCTTGTGTCATCCCTGAAAGGAAAACACAAGACAAATGAAAAGGTAATGTGAAAAGCTTTATGACATAGAGAAGAATGTAGGTACAAATATAGGAATGTCACAAAGAGAAATACATTAAACATAATTGTATGAGGAGATCGCATTACACACATGCAATCACATAAAAGAAACATGAAAAAGAAATAATGCAACCTACTATTAAGGCACATGCGAGTCAACCTATAGTAGGTCATTCACATCCCAATCTTGTTCATCGTATATGGAAGGTGAACAATACCAAGTGTTGAACTAGGGGTATCACCAAGTTCAACACTCTTCTTAGGAGAGCTATCATTTAAGCTCATAGAAGAGGAAAACAATTATTAATTCAACTCATTATGCATGTCCTCACCAATTTTAGCAATCTCATCATCATTGTCTAAGTGAATCACAATGAGAGGTCGAATGATGATGTCTAAAGAAGGTACTAGTCCTTGTTGTGGTTCAAATATAGGATATTTTTGATATGGAAAAGAGGGAGACTCATCATGTATTGCTTTAGTTAAGTTTGTATGTTGAATTTCTTTATTGTTCTCTTCATTTATCCTTTGAGCAATAGCACGATGTCTATTCCTACACTCTCTAGCATTTCTATTTCTATTTGTGTGATTTTCAAGTTGTGTCTGTGTAGGACCAGGTTTATCAACCATATGTTTCTTTTCTTCCCTAAGGGGAGGAACGAAAAGAACCATAGGAGGTTGTTGAAACATAGATTTTTGGGACCCTAATGCTACTATTGTACTTCCAGGGCTTTTCACCTAAACAGAGTGAGATAGGGCAAACAATGCTAATGATTCACTCAAATCAGAATGTATGCAATATTTTTTAATGTAAATGAACTTAACTAAATTCAATTGACTGATCTAGATGAATGAAAATGAATGTAAAAGTGCAATTACAACTATGTTTGAAAACACATTATGCTATGCAAACAATGAAGAAAATGGATGAAATATGTAGAACAAAAGAAGGGATGAATCTGAGTGCACCTGGGAAAAGTAGGATGATTATGGAATGTTCTGGATGCTAATGGAAATTATTGGCTTTTCACAATGGGACTCATTCACTCAGGGTGGCAAATTAGTTCTCCTCCTAGTGAAAAAGTGTCAGAACCCAGTTTTTGTCTATTGGGATCTAGAATCTGACAAAATTTAGAATTTTAGTCCTAAGGTGGGACTCATTCACCACTGATGGAAAATCAATCCTCTCCCAAAATTATGGAAAATTAGGAAACAACTCTGCAACACCAGATCTCGAAATATCTTCTTATTGGGTTTCCAAAGTCAATTTTGCAGAAAATAGACAAATAACTCTCTCCAATCTTGAAATTGACTTAAGTTGACTTGAAGCACCTAGTTGACTTGGAAATCAATCTTCAACATCTAATAACTTGTCAAATTTGCATACAAACAGATACAAAAATACATGCAATAGGGGAAAAATGATTAAGGGTTAGTGAATAGGTGTTTGCCTTGGTCAAACCCCACCTTTGGTAATTAAACCCTTGAAAAGATAATGAAATGAAAGAGAATGATAAATACACAACATGCAAATGTAAATACTCACCAAACCCCTGATAATACAAGTCTAAAGTAATGTCAATGCTTGCTTCAAAGTGCTTGAAGAGATGATGTAAGAAGCTTGAGTGCTTAAAATGAGAGATGAAATGCTTGAAATGAATGAGGAGATTGTAGGAGATGTAAAATCGCATATTTATACAATTCTTGTGCCTTAGTATCCGTTCATACCTCATCACAGGTCGAAATCAAGTGATTTTTAATAAAATCCTGAAAGAAATTTAAAATATTTTAAATTTGGGGCCAAGAGGGACTCATTCGCCACCCATGGCGAATAGGTTCCACCTAGGACCTAAAAACATGTGTCAGGAAATATGTTTCATTTAATGTTGTTTGTCGGGATAATATGCAAAATAACACTTAATTAAGCATATGAGAGCATAAAGAGACAAGATAAAACATGAGAAAGGTGCAAATACTAAAAATATGCCTAGAAAAGTGTGAAAGTTTGTTACAAGACTTTACAACACTTCAAAATAGGACTTGTTTAGTGATGAAAAGGTGATTTTTAGGTGAAATGCATTAAATAGAGTTTAGAAGGATATAGAAATGTCTTACAACACTTCACAACACCTTCACAAGATGTCGTTCTTTGAATTTTAATACCTAAATAAGCATGTTCAAGCCATGTTGCAACATGAAATCATAGCAACATAGTTCCAACACCATGAAACAAGACCTGAAAGGCCATGAAAATGACTAGGGACCATTTTCTATGGCACATTTAGCCCCCACTTTTTTGAGAGGATGAACATGTTTCAAACTCACACTAAAATAGACATGAACATTGAGGGGAGGGTTCAAATGTACTTACATTAGCAAGATGGAATAACAACAATCAAGAGAGATAATCAAGCCCCCAATATGAAGATCCTATGGAAAACTAAAAATAAGAACAAAGGAACACACAAGTGTTGAAAAGAATTGGATGAAGCTTCGATCATCAATCCAACTAGTTGTGAAAAGAGATCTAGGCCAAAAGAGAATGTATACTCACTTTGGGGTGACAAAACATAGGATGACCCACCAAGTGAAATGGCCCAAATGTATACTCACTTTGGGGCCACAAAACTAGTTGTCCACACAATGAGAAATCCCAAAAGGTAAGCTACATATGCTAGTTGGTATGCACTCACAAACACAAAAGTGGCTATGGGGAAAAATCATGCCGGTAGGTGGGCTTCCCACTCAACCATGTTAAAGCTATACTCGTTGATAACTATAACAAGGCACCACACAACAAAATGCTAATGAACAAAAATACAAGGCACCATAGTCATGCAAGTTGTGTTATGCAAGATAGAAAAAAAAATGTAAAAGATGTTTAAAGGAGTCTTATTCAGCTTATGCAAGTTAATCACTTAGGGAACATTGCTATATCTCAGAAGGACCAATCAAAGAGATATTATATTTGCAACTTGAGATGAGTGCATCACATCGAGCCATAAGAGGAATGTAGTATGCTAACATAAATCAAAATTATGAATGAAATCACCCAATGTCATCCAAAAAGTAGTGAAAACATCATATAAATGATAAGGCTACACTAGGAAAAAAGAATGAAAATGAATTAATGGTAATGTATGCCCCCCACTTTAAAAGGTACTACACATCAATGCAGCGAGCAATTACTTGAAAATGAAGAAAAAATACAAAAAGAAAATAAGACATGAGAATCAGCTTGGAAATACATGCCAAGTCCATATGTTTCAAAGTTAGGTTGTGCATATCAAGGAAAAATGAAAAACAAGAAGGGAGTTGCCCCAAAAGTACCAACATAAAGGTCTATGGATTAGAGGTTGGTAATATACTCATTATTGCAATGTTTTTTATGAAGAAACTAGAGCGTCATCATTACCCGAAAACACATAAAAGTTGAAGAATGGCACAAAGAGGAAGTGAAACAAAGGAAAATAAAGTTTGTTTGATTCAATATGGAAGAGATACATTGCAGTCTAAATGCGCCCATCATCCCAAAGGAAAACACAAGAGAAAGAAATAAAATGAAGCGAAAGAAATGAAAAAAAAAAGTTTTAGTCAACATGAAGAGACATTGGTCTCAATGCCGCATCATCCCCAAAAGGCTTAAGAAAATAAAGTAAAAGGAAAAAGAAAAATGATGTGGTCAGTATGGAAGAACCTTAAGACATCTCAGCAACTGTATGTCATCCCCAAAAAGGAAAACACTAAAACAAAAAGAGAAAAAGACAAGGACCTTTTGGGTCAACATGGAAGAGACATAGGACATCTCTATGCTTTGTGTCATCCCCAAAAGGAAAACACAAAACAAAAAAGAGAAACAGACAAGGACCTTTTTGGTCAACATGGAAGAGCCATAGGACATCTCTACGCTTTGCATCATCCCCAAACGAAAAACAAAAAAAAAATAGAAGAATAGATATACAAATAGAGGAAGTGTATGAAAAGAGAGAATATCAAATGCACGATACAGGGGAACATGATACACACATGAAAATGTAAAAGGATAAGAGAAATGAAAAAAGGCTAGCTAGGCAAATGGAATTCAACCATCTAACAAGTCATCCACCTCCCAATCATTTTTAGTGTAATGTGAGGACAGTTGACTATCCAAAGGAATAATTGAAAGCATCGAACTAGGAGTTGTACCAGGTTCTTCACTTGGTGAAGAGGATTCATCTTTTAAGCTCATTGTGGAGGAAAATAATGAGTTTAAATTATTGTGTATTTCTTTTAAGTTTTGGCCATTGGATTAGTTCAATTTTTTGCAATTGTTGGACTGGACTACGTTGTGGCAAGTCAGGAGAGGGAGTGTGGTCATCTATCACTTCTGTCAAAGGTAAAGACTAATTTTCTTTATCTTCTTCTATGTGAGATTGATGAGCAAGGAGACACCGATGATGCCTATGTTCCCTAGCACCGTGATTCCATTTAATTATGTTTTGGAGTTGCTGAGTTGTAAGAGTGGAATGAGTCATCATAGGTTCTTTTGCTTCCGAAGGGGGGAAGAAGAAAAGAAACCAAAGAGGATGGATCAACCACTTTCTCTTTGGATTTATACACTTGTTTAATTCAAGGAGCTAAGTAGGGTTTGGTTTAGTTGCTCTTGGTCGTTTAAACGATAGCTGGGGAGTGTAAAGAGGTGATTGTTCAGGACGTTGTATGGTTTTCTCAATAATAGAATCAAGTTGAAGCATGGTTTCATCAATGATAGGATGTGTGGAAGTGGACAAGGATGTGTTACGAATAGATAATTCAGCTATCTTTTTGGCTTTAAACTTTTGATAAACTATGTAAAAGAAGTCCTTGCGAGGAGTGACAGGTTCCATGGGTTCAGGCCAAAAGGCTTCTAATCAGAATTTACCTTTGGAAGATCAAGGATTAAAGCCACTATGATGTACGGTGAATACCTCATTGCCATGTGGAAACTTCAAACACTTATGAACAACTAATGGGACCACTTTCATTGAGTGAAGCCAAGTGAGGCCTAGCCACAAACGAAATTGGTCAGATTGTGGAACAATAAATGTCACATCCAAATTCTTAGGTCCTATTTGTAAAGGTAGCATGATCAATCCAATTGTAGGGCATGCAAGACCACTGTGTCTTAATCCATGCAGTGGGTTTATTATAATCATCTTGATATAGTTCATGTAATACCAAAAACTCTTATGTGATCACATTCTTTCCACAAGTGGGATCTATTAATATCCCATTAGTGGGCTTATCATAGATTCTGCTAGCTATGTAGAGAGGACCATCAGGAAGTTTTTGGAGTATGTCTTTAGTAGAAAAATTAATATCAAGTAATGTAGTGGTTTGGCCCTTACAAGGGATAATGTCTATCATAGCTACAAGGTTATCCATAGGACTAACTTGAGTAATAGTAGGAGTTGTATCATGTTGTTCACTATTTGTGTCAACAGTCATTACATTAGTCTTCGAAGGTTCACTAGACTTGACAAATGAGGTAGTATTTTTAGGCATAGGATTTGTGAAAAATTTTAAATTCTAGTTAGGAGGTGCAACAAACTTATTGCCTTGATCAAATTAACACCCTCAATGGACAAATGGCCTAACTCAATGAGGTCTTGAACTAAATGTTTTTGATGCTTGCAATGCTCAGTTTCATGTCCATTTTGGTGATGAAAGTGATAATAAGCTTTAGGCTTGAAATTGGCTGGTAATGGTTGGTTTAGATCAAGTGGTCTAACAGGTGGCAAAGTGAGCATGTGTTTTTGAATTAATTAGTTTATAGTATTATGAAGAGTATCAGGTAAAGGAGTGAATTGTCTCTTCAAATTCCCATAATGATAAGGCACGACTGACTTAACAACGGCCATTGAATTTTGAACTTCTTGGGTTGGTTGTGGTTGTTGTTGAGGTGGAAGATTAAATTGTAAAAAGATTCTATTTGGTCTTCAAAAATTTTGTGTGTTATTTTGGTTTTGATTGGTGTGTTTGGGTTTGTCAACTCGATTAGAAGTGGATTTTGAATCACAACTTGAAACTGAGTTATGATATTCACACAAGGTTGTGCATAAATGCATAAACAAAGGGAATTTCATCATTGTTAGCTTATCCTAAAGATTTTTGTGCAAGTTTAAGATAAACATCTTTTGCAGATGTGCATCAAGAATCTTGACATCTATTTGGGCATACAAGGATTGGTATCGTGAGATAAAATCTGACTTTTTCATACATGTTTTGTCTACATCACATGAGGTCAACCATTATTTTATTAAGTGTCATATAAAATTGAAATTTACTTATGAAAGCATCCACAAGTTCATTGAAGGAGCAGATGGAATGATTAGGCAAGTTGGAAAACCACTCTAATGCAGTATCTTTCACGGTTCACAGAAAAAGCTTGGCTAAAAGTCTCTCATCAAGGACAAAATCACCACATAAAGCTATGTAAGCATTAACATGGTTGATAGGGTCTCCTTATCCTCCATATTTATCAAATTGAGGTATTTATATCCCTTGTGCATTGAGGTACATAAGATTTCTAATGATAAGGGGCTTCTACAAACATGATATGTGGGTGGAGTAGTATGGCCTTTACTAATGTTGGAATGTTGATGTTGCATGGAAGAAACAGTAGTAAGGAGTTGTGTAAGAATGGGATTGGGGTGTGTAGTTTGAGATGGAAGATAGAATGGTGATGACTCAGTGTAAGGGATGTTAGGGGAAGTGAAAGGAATACTAAGGGGTGTGAAGGTGGTGGAAGGGACTTGTGATACCACAAGAGAGGTAGGAATGTTAGGTGTAATTGCAAAGGAAGGAGCCATATAACGAACCTATTGCATAGTTGTAGTGACCTACGGATTGGTATAATTTGGTACGGATGCTATGGTTGAAGGGGGAGGACCTTGAGGTCCTCCTTGGATTACAGGAATGTTTGTGGATTAGGTATTAGAAGAGGTATGTTTATTGTAAATCTGAACAATTTTATTCATCACTTGCAAGTCTTCATCACTTTCAATCAAACGATGAAGATTGTCAATGGCAAGTATGGTAGTTTGGTAAAAAAATTCAAGTGTCAAGTATTGTTGTAAATGTGCAAATTCTTCATGAAGACTAATGGCCTTTTCTTGCGGGAGAGAATTGTTTTGGTTGTCAATATTCATTGGATGGAAAGGTCAAGGCATGGAAGTGGTATTGCCAGGGCCTAATGCACCATTGTCCATACTAGGAGTAGGAGCTCATGAGATCCAAAGGTCCACAACAAAAGTGCTATTGTGGGATGCCATGAGTGGTTATGTGCAGGATCATCATGGAAAAAGTAGGCCCTTAAGTGGCAAAAAATTTAGAAAAATCAGAGTTAGGCAACTTGACGTAAAAAATTGAATAATTTATCTATATTATTTCAAAAATATGTAAGAATAGAATTTGTAGAAAATTGAATTTAGTTTCTAAACTACTAAGTTTTTTTTTTAAATCTATTTGGTGGTGAAATTTCAATGTAGTAGTACTTAGAATTTTAGGGAAAAAATAAAGAAGTAGGTATGCATGGAAGCCACCTAACCATTAAAATGATAATATTTTCTATAAGATTTTAGACATAATTAGGACTCATGTCTAGATGTGATGAATATTTTTTGTAATTTTTCCAAGTAAATAATTAATTAGGAATTTTTATTAAAACTTTTAAAATTATAAAAACTTGTATGTCTAACACCACCTTAACTTGGTCAAACTTCATGAAATTCATTTTTTCTTTTTTTAATCCTATAGTATGCAAAGCATAGAATGTGATGCATGTTTTGGATTCCAAAAATGTGATACATTTGAAAGCTATAGATGTTTTTCAATCAACCTATCAATCAGGACTTTAGTCATAATTCAAATAGAAAATGAATAATAATTATTAATTAAATTCAAAGTAAGCATAATTTATATTGGTGGAAAGTTGAGAATCTCCTTTAAAAACCCTTTTCGTTTCATCAATTTTGGGTAAAAAAAATCATTAGCCATATACCCTACAAATACCCATCATATCGCCACTTTTTGGCCCATCATGATCCTGCACATACCCGAGTCTAGAACTTCTTCTCACTAAAGTATTATCAACAGGGCACCAAACACTCATACAAGTACCACAAAGGATGGTTGAATGAAAATTAAAGCCAATATAAGAGCTCTAAAATGCAAATAACAAAGATTCTGCTAATTGTAATAGAGAACAAACTACAGAGAACAAAAATGCATGAAAATGCTAGAAATGCTAATAAAAAAGTGCAAAGGGACTGATTTGCCCTAGGTGGCAAATGAGTCCCAATATGCAATTTTTTTAATGTTTTTCAGAAATTTAAAGATGATTTAAATGTTCTATAGAATGCAAGTAGAAATGCAAAATGCAGTTTTTTACTTTTTTCAATGATATGTAATGCAAAAAATGAAATCTATATGAAGTTTTCACTAATGCAAAATGAAAAGTCCTAGAATGCAATAACAAATCAATATCCTAATTGAATTCTAATGCAAACAAAACCTAATATGAATGAAATCAGAAATCCAAATTGTTCAAAAGTCGAGTTCACCAAAATGAAACATAAATTTTTGGGACTCTAATGCTACTCTTGCACTTCTAGGGTTTTTCACTTAAAAGGAGAGAGATAGGGCCAAAAATGCTAATGATTCACTCAAATTACAATGTATGCAATGTTTTTTAATGTAAATGAACTTCACTAAATGCAATTGATTGATCTAGATGAATGAAAATGAATGTAAAAGTGCAATTACAACTATGTTTGAAAACACATTGTGATGTTAAGATAATGAAGAAAATGAATGAAATATGCAGAAGAGAAGAAGAAGGGATGAATCTGAGTGCACCTGGTAAAAGTAGGATGATTATGGAATGTTTTAGATGTTGATGGAAATTACTATTTTTTCATAGTGGGACTCATTCGCCCAGGGTGGCGAATCAGTCCTCCTCCTGGTGAAAAAGTGTCGGAAGCTGGTTTCTGTCTGTCGGGATCCAGAATCTAACAAAATTCAGAATTTCAATCCTAAGGTGGGACTCATTTGCCATTGATGGAAAATCAATCCTCTCCCAAAATTATGGAAAATCAGGAGACAACTCTGCAACACTAGATCTAGAAATATCTGCTTGTTGGGTTGCCAAAGTCAATTTTTTAGAAAACAAACAAATAACTCTCTCCAATCTTGAAATTGACTTAAGTTGACTTGAAGCACCTAGTTGACTTGGAAATCAATCTTCAACATCTAATAACCTATCAAATTTGCATACAAAGAGCTACAAACAAACATGCAATAGGGGAAAAATGATTAAGGGTTAGTGAATAGGCGTTTTCCTTGGTCAAACCCCATCTTTGGTAATTAATCTCTTGAAAAGATAATGAAATGAAAGAGAATGATGAATACACAACATGAAAATGTAAATACTCACCAAACCCTTGATAATGCAAGTCTAAAGTAATGTCAATGGTTGCTTCAAAGTTCTTGAAGAGATGATGTAAGATGCTTGAGTGCTTAAAATGTGAGATGAAATGCTTGAAATGAATGAGGAGATTGTAGGAGATGTAAAATCACATATTTATACAATTCTTGTGCCTTAGTATCCATTCATACCTCATCATAAGCTGACATCAAGTGAATTTTAATAAAATCCCAAAAATAAATTTAAAATATTTTGAATTTGGGGCCAAGGGGGACTCATTTGCCACCCATGGCAAATGGGTCCCACCTAGGACCTAAAAACATGTGTCAGGAAATATGTTTCATTTAATGTTGTTTGTTGAGATAATATGCAAAAATACACTTAATTAAGCATATGAGAGCATAAAGAGACAAGATAAAGCATGAGATTTAGGTGTAAATAGTGAAAATATGCCTAGAAAAGTGTGAAAGTTTGTTACAAGACTTTACAACACATCAAAATAGGACTTGTTTAGTGATGAAAAGGTGATTTTTTTGTGAAATGCATTACATAGAGTCTAGAAGAATGTAGAAATGTCTTACAACACTTCACAACACCTTCACAATATGTCGTTCTTTGAATTTTAATACCTAAATAAGCATGTTCAGGCCATGTTACAACATAAATCAGAGCAACATAGTTCCAACACCATGAAACAAGACCTAGAAGGCCATGAAAATGACTAGGGACCATTTTTCTATGACACAATTGTTCAACCATTTTGTCTTTAAATTCGTTAAAAAAATTATCTTAGGAGGCATGATGGAATTGTTTTGGTTGTCTCTTGGTAATTTTTGGGAGATAGGAAAAGGCTCTATCTTGGATTGGTCTTGGTTATTTTGAATGGTTTTTGGTTCTATCATGGTTTCGTCAAGGATAGGAGGCTCGATCGTGGGTTGAGGCATGTTTTGAAGGGATAATTCAGCGATGTGTTTCACCTTAAACTTTTGATAGGATTTGAAAAAAAAGTATTCATGAGGCTTAATAGGTTCAATAGGCTCAGGCCAAAAGAAATCCATTGAAAAGTTGAACCCATGGGAAGACAAGGGATTGAAGCCACTATGGTGAACAGTAAAGATTTCATTGTCAAAGGGAAACTTCAAACATTTGTGCACGACCAAAGGGATGACTTCCATGGAGCATAGCCATGGATAACCAAGTTTAACATGGAATTGATCCGATGTCGGGATGATGGAGAATGAGATATCTAACTTTTTTGGTCCTATTTTTAAAGGAAGGGTGATCGATCCCATTTTAGGGCAAGCAAAACCCTTATGTGTTTTTATCCATGCTTTCGGTTTATCATATGTATCTTGATAGAGTTCATGCACAAGTAAGAATTATTCAATGATCACATTCTAAGAATTCTTCAATGATCACATTCTCTCCATAGATGAGATCAATTAATATCCCATTAGTGGTCTTATCAATTGATTTGAAAACACTAGGTCTAAGGAAGGCAAGAGGGATGAGAACATGAATAAATTATTATGAATTAGGATCAAAATTTTTGAAAAAAAAAAGGAGGTCATACATAGCTACATACAATTTCTAATGATATATCTACAACAAATGCATCCTTCATGGATATTAACCCTTGTTATTAGTTTCAAGTGATCATCCCTTAATATTCTAGTACACAATATTCATTAATTGAACTTCATGTAAAATGAGCTCATAATGTAGATATTGTGGAGAAGGAATCCCAATTGACCCTTTCCATATTTTTTTATTGTAAAGAACAACTAAGGGATAATGAAGAACCAAAAACAATATGGGTAAAGGAGTATACTACAGACAAATTAAATGTATAATTTCATTTCCTATGTTTGATTTTCCAAAAATATTTATAAAATGGATAATTAATGCATAATTAGGTTGAAGCACATAAGGGGGAGCTAAACCTAGCGTAAAATTTTCAAGGGTGACAATTTTCGATGCTACACAAATACCCTAAAATAGTGAGTCAATTTAACACAA
Organism: Sequoia sempervirens; assembly: GCA_007258455.2. Classification (NCBI taxonomy): domain Eukaryota; kingdom Viridiplantae; phylum Streptophyta; class Pinopsida; order Cupressales; family Cupressaceae; genus Sequoia; species Sequoia sempervirens. Next base: position 51,625 of record VDFB02200237.1, read on the forward strand.
CTCTACTTATTTGTACTACATTTGATTGAAAATTATATCATCTAGTAACATATTCTCACTATGAGGAAAACATTTGAGAAAAGAAATACAAAATGTTGTTGGGTGTATTTTTAAAATGATATAATAATAAATAATCATCTTATTTGTAAATGAAAAATAATTATTTGATCATTGAATCAAATTTTAATTTTTCGTCACATTACATACAAAATAAACCATTCATATTGTAACCTACTAGAGGAAGGTTTTCCAATATAATATCTAACTAGCAAGTCACTGAAGCTTTATTCTACAACTTGATCAAATGGTACGACTTGTTGTAGGTGGTATACCTTCTTGTAATTCTTTTTATAAGGGTATGTATGGAATTAAAAAAGAAGTGTGTTCATTTATATTTTTAGTGGAGTGCATTTAGTTTGAAATTTAATAGCTATTCACTTTGATGGACTCATTCAAAACCATTTAGTTTCATAGGTAGGTTAAAGACTCTTTGATATAGCACTTTTTTCAAAATATCCACCAAATGATACTTGATTATGTTGATATTACTTCAGTGAGTTACAAATCTAATAATATATTATGTTATGACATTTTATGCTACAAGAATCATGATATTAAGTATAATTTAATATAAAAAAATTAAAAGATAAAAAGGAAAGGTAAGTTTATTTTAGTCTTTATTCATATAGTAGTTTGATATATGAGATATTTTTTACATTAGTACTTATAAAGTGTTTTATTAATTTTATACTATGTTGGTGTATAATTTTAATTTTTTTTAATTTTGAATATGTGATTTCTATATAAATATTTTTGGTTAATTTTATATTATGTTGAGATGTATTATTTTGTTTCTTTTAAATTTAAATATGTTACTTAGACTATATAATTTAAATATTGGTTTTTCTCTTTTTTATTGATAACGATTTAACAAGAAGACCTCATCTAAAATATTAAAACCCATTCAATTTATTTAATTCAATTTAAAGAATATATAAAACACATACAATATAATTAAGATACTCTTAAAAATAAATTGTTCACTTTAGATTCTAGTTATAATTAACAAATGATATCTTTTGGGAGTACTTTCTATTATAACATTTATTCTTAGTTGTGTCATCTCAATAGAATTTTAATTTTCTCACCTTTTTTTATTAAATTATGGTTTGTAGTGTATGTTGACCAGGAAAATAAATTTTGAATGGGGTGCAAGGGGGAAAGGCTTGGAAAAAGTAGAGGAAAATGGTAAGGATGAAAATGGCAATAGATTTTTTAAAGATTATGATAATGATCCCCCAAATGAATGGAACTATAAAGTAAAAAAAGAGGAGGAAAACCTATTTGATATCTAGTTTCAAAGGCCCAAGAATAGGGTATGTGTAGGAGCATGATGGGCCAAAAAGTGGTGATATGATGGGTATGCGTAGGGTATGTGTTTGACAACTTTTTTTTACCCAAAATTGATGAAAAAAAAGAGGGTTTTTAAAGGATATTCTCAGATTTCCACCAATATATATATTATGATTTACTTTGATTTTAATAAATAATTATTATTCATTTTCTATTTGAATTACAACTAAATTCTTGATTGATAAGTTGATTGAAAAACATCTATAGCTTTCAAATGGTATCACATTTTTTGAATCTAAAACATGTGTCACATTCTATGCTTCACATACTATAGGATTAAAAAAAAAAGAATTTCATGAAGTTTTGACCAAGTTAAGGTGGTCAGACCTACAAGTTTTTATATTTTTTAAAAGTTGTAATAAAAAATTCATAATTAATTATTTACTTGGAAAAAAACTTACAAAAAAATATGCATCACATCAGGACATGAGTCCTCTACTTATATCTAAAATCTTATAAAAAAAATTATCATTTTATTGTGGTTAGGGTGGTCAGACAGACACCTACTTATTTTTTCCGCGAAATTTAAGTGCTACTGCATTGAAATTTCAAATTTTCACCAAACTGGTTTTTAAAAAAATAAACCTAGTAGTTTAGAAACTACATTCAATTTGCTACAAATTCTATTCTTACATATTTTTCAAATAATATATATAACTTATTCAAATTTTTAAGTCAAGTTGCCTAACTCTAATTTTTCTAAATTTTCATTGCCACTTAAGGGCCTATTTTTTACATGATGATCCTGCACATGCCCAACATTCCATTTCTATGGACCACAATGTGTTTTCTCAAGCAAGTCATCTTAGGTGATGAGGAGGGGCTCCTATTTCACACTATTTTTGTCAACTAGGAATATTTTTAGAAATTTCAAATCTCATGGATCATGGAAGGGACTACATCAAAGATTTCACCTTCTCCCTAGGTTATAAAATAAATTGGGGTTCTCAATATTATTAGGTGGAAATTTTGGAGGTAGGACTCCAAGCCTTTCCAACAAGTGATGTTATTGATATCCCCTCTTTCATACTTCTCTAATATTGGGATGGTTACATTTGAAGGGTTGAACTTGTTTGTAGGTTAGAGGGTTGTCATGTTGGGTGTTATGACTCTAATTCCCATTCACTAGTGGTAGAGAAGGTGGGATAGGGCATTATAATGATACTATCAAGTATGACTACTACTAGTTCTAGTGGGGGTAGCTTATGTTGTGGGAAAAAGTTATTGCGAGTAAATAGTTCCCTTTTCAACCCTTGTGTTTTTATGAATGTTGGGGAATATTAGGGTCTTTTCTTTAGGATTAAAAAATCCATTGTTAATAAATTTTTCGAGCTAAACAAACAAATTATATATCATAGGGAGGTTTTAATGGGGCAAGGCCAAAAATGGATGTTTTCAAGAATAGGCCAAAAGAAAAGAATTTTTATGGCCATTTTGAGATCATGTCTATGTGAAGGGATTTATTTTCATCTCTTTCTCAATCCATAAATATTGTGTTCAAACCCTCTTGGATGTTCCATGTTTTATGAGAAAGTTAGGTATATTTCTTAAGAAGTGGATTCCAATCCTTGATCCTAAGAAGGAATGCATAGCTAGAGATGTTATTTAGGTGAAGCTTCTAAGATTTCTTTTGAAATATTGGGAGATGAAAGTATTAGAAGGTATATCTTACTCAGTTGGTCAACTCATTATATTTGAGCCAACAACCATTTCAAGTTTCTAAAATATTTGTTATTTCCCAGATTATGGGTGCATGCAAACATGGATAAGGTGCTTCCTTCTAAGGGTTAATCGATGTAACATGCTATTTATGAGGACTTCACAATAATTTTTCAAAACCGTCATATGGTTGAACACTCTTCCTTTTGATGCTTGGTCAATAAGGTCATGCAATATTATTTTCTAGAGGTTCCTAGTAATCCTTGCTTTGATGTAGATGTAATGTCAGACACCATTTTTTGAATGATGATAATATTTCATGCTATTTAGTAGGGATTAATTTACAATCATCAAGGATTGGTTTGATGAACTTCTTGAAAAATATTGTAACCCTTTTGGTGAAATCCAAAACATACCTAATAATCTTTGTCCAAGGAATGAAAAATGGAAAATAGAAAAGGATGATAGTCTATTTAATCATGTCCAAATATTTATTCTAAGGAGGAGTTGGTAACTAAAAAGCTATATTATATTAGGAAGGAAAGTATCTCAATGTGCATGTAGACAAAAACATTGGGAGATCAACCAAAAAGGAAAGTTTCCATAAGGATATATCAAAAGTGGATGTTAAGTGCTCCCTAAAATGTTTTGGTTGTAAAACACCTTGATAAGGACAGTCTATTTTGGTTCATAGGTTCTATGCCCTATGTTTTTTGTGCTTATCTCATTTACTTGAGGTGTCAATTGCCTATTGAAATTTTGCAATCTTTGTGTTGCTAGTTCCTTGTTGTTTTGTTGGACTTTGTTGACCCATATTTCTTGATTTGAAAAAATTATTAGGATCCTTTCAAAAAACCTACCTTACCCTTATAAAAAATGATTCAATTATAACATGTAACAATATTTATATATCAACATGAATATTAAATGAATGTAAACAATAAAAAAAAGAAATATGACTAAAATATTTTGAAGGGAAAAGTATAATCTATAATTTCATTGAAAAAAATAGTCTAATACAATATGTTTTGAGAGAAACTTGTGTTAAAAATTACAAAATAATCATCCCTTGCTAAAATAATAAAATAAAAAAGATACAATCCACTCTTGATCTATTATCTAGAACTACTAAAAGTGTCAAGTAAAATATGCTTAATCTAACCACTTATGGAGCTCATAAAAATGTTAAGGAAATTCTATTATCTTGAATATTTAGATCTCATATGTGTGGGTGTGTGGCGCTATAGATCATCAATTGACTTGAAAATGGTACTCTTTGAGATTCTATCATAAAAGTAAGAAATGCGTCTCTAAATTTTATATAAAAAAGGAATGCAACACAAATTATCGTATTAAATGATGGGCATAAATACCCTTAGATTATAAAAAAATTCATGGAACAAAATCATAAGAAAATTAAACTAAAAATAGATTGAAGATAAACTATTAACAATTACATAAACAAATAATAACAAAATAGAACAAACAATACATTGGATATTGATCACATGGAATAATCCAACATTATTACACCATTTCCTTTAAACTACTAATAATAGAATCCTAAAATGTTTCAAAATTCACATGTCCAAGGGGCTTGGTGAAGATATCATAATATTATTCTTGAGTGGTGTAGAAGTTTATCTAAATATGGTCTTGTTGAACATGTTCTCATATCAAGTGACAGTCAACTTCAATGTGCTTAGTTCATTCATGAAACATTAGATTATGAAAAATATTTCAACCACTTTGATTTTCACAATATAGGAGTGTTGGTTTGCTCTAAGGTACTTCTAATCCTTCTAATATGTGACACAAGTGGATCACTTCATAAACTACTACATGATATTGTGCTTCTATTAAGGAATGATCAACTATGGATTGCTTCTTACTTCCCCAAGATGTAGGAATTGAGCCTAAGAAGGAAAAAATGCTAATGAATTGCTATTGCAATTTTCGAAAAGATATATAAACCAGAACGTTTAGGGAGAGAGATTGAATAACTCTATGTTGTAGTTGAAGAAGAGCTTCATGAGAGACACTCAAATACAAAAACGTTGTACCTAGAACTATTGAATTCCAAGGGAATACTTGTCTTTCTTTATTTGCTAGCATTAGTCTTCAAGTATACAAACTAACTAAGCATTATAGACCAATTTTTGAAGTCTTTGGAACCTTTTGTTGCTAAAAAGGAAATTTATGGCATTTTTGTTCTTCTAAGGATTTGTTTTAGTTGTGATATGTATCATGGACTAACAATGACTCAATTGTGGTTTTGTTGTGATTGTACACAGTGTTGGAAATTAATCCCAACTATAGCATTTAATACTCCTACCATCAATTTGTCTTCTCCACTCCTCCATACGTGTGAAACCTCTTTTTCCTCATGTTGCTTCTATTTTATTCACTTCATATTCACTACATCAAGACAATTTTTCCCATGAATTAATTGTTAAATCTGCCCCAAATCTTATCCTATGCTAGAAAAGTAATTGAAATTAATTATAATTAAATATTTTGTTTCGCCTTCTTTTTGTTGTGCATATATGTTGAACTTAGTAGTTATTTTAGATAGATATCTATGCATTAAAAGAGAGGGCAAAGATAAATGTTTTGTTGCTGCAATAGCTTGAAAAAAACCATAAACATGGGAGTTTTCTTTTTCAGTTTCTTTTTGAGTAAGGAAAAAGAGCAACAGCTCTAAGTTTATCCTATGATAGAAGACATTGTATGTTTTTCAAATATATATATATATATATATATATATATATATATATATATATATATATATATATATATATATATATATATATATATATATATAATTGAAATCATTTTTCAGATCCGTGTGTTTATATTTCAATATTTTTCTCCCTGTTTTGGATTTGGTTTTATTCCTCTGCCTTTTCCTTCACTTGGTATCAGAGCAAGTTTAGCAAACCCAAAGGTTTAGCAGAGCCAAAGGTCAGTTGTGTTGAAGAATTTCAAAAGTTTTTTCAAGGAGTTAAAATGATTTTCAAAGATAAGGCTTTCAACAAAGGTGTTTTCAACGAGACAAGTTATCACAGTCAAAAATGGCAGCAAGCACAAGCTTGACTAACCCAAAAATCCCACAGTTTAATGGGAAGAACTATGATTATTGGGCAATCACCATGAAAGATTTATTTTTCTATCAAGATATTTGGGATCTTGTTGAGAATGGATTTCCAAAGCCAATTGACGCAGTAGCATATAATGCATTATCATAAGCAGAAAAGGACTTATTAAGGGATAAGAAGAAGATAGACTCAAAAGCCCTCTTCTACATATTTCAAGCAGTGCATGAGAGAATTTTTTCAAGGATTTTAGCAGCAGAAAATTCCAAACAAGCATGGGATATTCTTCAAATAGCCTATGAAGGCATGGGAAAAGCTAAGACAACTAAGTTGCAAATGTTGAGAAGAGAATTTGAAGCAATATACATGAAGGATATTGAATCAGTAGATTCATTCTTCACCCAAATTATTCGACTCGTAAATCAAATCAGATCACATGGTGAGACACTTGAAGATAGGAGAGTGGTTGAAAATATTTTAAGGAGTTTTCCCACAAAATTTGAATTAATTGTTGTAGCCATAGAGGAAAAAAAGAACCTTTCACAATTTTTACTTGATGAGCTCCATACATCTCTAATTTCTCATGAGCATAGGCTAAGCAGGTCAACAAATTCATCATTGAAGCATGCATTCAAATCACAAGTTTCAATCATCCGTGGTAGAGGCTGGGGAAGATCAAATTTTAGAGGAAGAGGAATAAATTCATATAGAGGTGGAAGAATTATCCCATCAAGCTCAAGTGGAAGAGGTAGCAGCCAAAAATCAAGTCCAAACTCATCTCAAAATCAGCCTCAAGACCAAAGGTATGACAAATCTCAAGTCCAATGTCACTATTGCAAAAAATATGGGCATTATTCAAATGTGTGTAGGAAGAAACAATATGATTTTAGCAAACAAAATGCAAATTTCACAAAAGAAAATCAAAACAAAAAATCAGAACAAAGCACCATGTTCTTAGCATGCAATGTTGCACAAGCAAATGAAAAGGATGTATGGTTCTTAGACTCAAGTTGTAGCAATCACATGACCGGGAACCTAGAAATGTTCTCAAGTTTAGATGAAAATGTAAAATCAAATGTCACTTGGGTAATGACAACAAAGTGTCGGTTATGGGTAAAGGAAACATCAACATTATAACTAAATAGGGGGAGAAAAAGTATCTTTCAAATGTGTATTTTGTGCCTAGTCTAAAACATTATCTAATGAGCATTGGACAACTTGTTCAAAAGGGGTATAAAATCTTTTTCAAAAATAGAAAATGCATAATTTTAGATAAATTTCCAAGTAAACATCTCATTGCCAAAGTCAAAATGACAAGTAATAGAATGTTTCACATAAAGATTAAGCTAGATTTGAATGTGGAATATGCTCAAGCACAACCCACAGTGAACTCACAAGTGGATAAAGAAGAAGTTGCAGTTGTCACACAAACAATATTTCAAGCAGAAATCAAAGCTGAATATTGGTTATGGCACTTACGATTTGGGCATCTCAACTTTAGAGGTCTAAACCAATTAAATAAGAAGAGTATGGTAAAAGGTTTTCCATTAATAGAGAAACCGAAAAGAGTTTGAGAAGGATGCATCTTAGGAAAGCAACATAGAGAAATATTTTCAGTCGGTAAGTCAAATAGAGAAAAAGCACCTTTGGAGATTGTGCATTTAGATTTGTGTGGGCCTACGCAAACACCTTCAATTGGTGGAAGTTTCTATTTCTTGACTTGTATTAATGATTATTCAAGGAAAACATGGGTCTACTTTCTAAAGAAAAAGAATGAAGTGTTTGATTTCTTTTCTCAATTCAAGGCTCTTTTGAAAAGCAAAGTGGGTATTACATCAAAACATTGAGAACAGATAGAGGTGGTGAATACATTTCAAAAGAATTTCTAAATTTTTGCAAGGAACATGAAATTCACAAGTAATTCACAACTAGATACAAACCTAAACAAAATGGGGTAGCTAAAAGGAAAAATAGAACTATCATGAAAATGGCTAGAAGCGTATTGAAAGCCAAACATTTTCCAAATGAATATTGGGCTAAAGCTATATCATGTGCAACCTAGATATAATGAATATATGTCCAACAAAAAGTGTCAAGAACATGATTCCAAAAGAAGCATGGACTAGAAGAAAGCATAATGTTGATCATATGAGAGTATTTGGATACATGTGTGGCATATGCACATGTGCCTGATGAATTAAGAAGAAAATTAGACAACAAAGAATAAAAATGTATATTTGTTGGATATAGTGATGAATCCAAGGCATACAAACTCTACAATTCAATAACCAAGAAAGTTATAATCAGCAGAGATATGCAGTTCATAGTAGATGAAGCATGGAATGGAAGTTTGGAAAAACAATTAATATTGCAGCAAACTTACCAAAAGAAGATAAAAAGATTTTATACCAGCAAGTACTCCATCAAATGTGACTCCTTCCACACCCATTCATGGTCAAAAAATGACTCCATCAACAAGTGTAAGGACAACCCCACGCATTCTAGCATCTACTCCTTCAAATGGATAGAAAACACCAACTATAAGTGGCATTCAAGGTGCAGGACCATCAAGTGCACATTCCACAAGTTCTAATTCAAGTGATATGTCAAATCCTACATTGGGAAGCTTGAGGAGATAAAAATGAGAAGTATAAGGGACTTTTATGAGAAAAATAAGGTGAGAATAATGCTGGTTAGATTTCTCTTTTTGCATTTTATTCATAAGTAGAAGATCCAATTCATTTTGAAGATGCAATTAAACATCAAAAATGGGTAAATGCAATGGATGAAAAAATTGATACAATTGAAAAGAATCAAACATGGGAGTTAGTAAACCTTCCAAAAGACAAGGATGTCATAGGAGTGAAGTGGGTTTATAAAACCAAATAAATACAAATAGTTATTTGCAAAAACATAAGGCAAGACTAGTGGCAAAGAGATATTCACAACAACCCGGAGATGATTATAATGAGACATTTGCTCATATAGCATGTTTAGACACTATTAGAATGATACTTGTCATAACAGCTCAAAACAAGTGGTCAGTTTATCAAAAGGATGTAAAATCAGCCTTTTTGAATGGTTATATTGAAGAAGTTTATGTGGAGCAGCCACATGGGTATGAGATTTTGGGTCAAGAAGACAAAGACTACAAACTAAAAAAGGCACTCTATAGACTCAAACAAGCCCCAAGAGTTTGGTATAGTAGAATTGATAGTTATCTAAATTGCAAAATGGTTTCAACAGGTGTAGAAGTGAACCTACATTGTACACCAAGATGAATGAAAAAGGTAAAATTTTAATTGTATGTTTATATGATAATGATTTGATATTCACGGGTGATTTATCAATTCATATGTTCAAATCAGTTATGAGGAAAAAATTTGAAATAACTGATTTGGGACTTGTGAAATAATTTTTAGGCATTGAGGTGAATCAAAGTGATAATGGCATTTTCATCTCCCAATCTAAGTATGCTAATGACATTTTGAAGAGGTTTAACATGACAAATTGCAAATCAGGTCTAACACCAATTGTCACAGGACTAAAATTAAGTAAGGATGATAAAGGTGTCAACATTGATTCAACTTTGTATAAAAGACTTATTGGCAGCCTCATATATTTAACAACCACAATGCCGGATATTATGTATGTAGTTAGTCTTATCTCAAGGTTTATGGAGTCTCCAAAAGTCTCTCATTGGCAAGCAGGGAAAATAATTCTTAGATATGTGAGTGTTACAAGGAACTATGGTGTTCATTATTCAAGGTCAAATGAGTTCAAACTCATAGGATATACGGATAGTGATTGTGTAGGAAGCATTGATGATACGAAGAGCACTTTTGATTATGTCTTTCACTTTGGAACAGGTGTAGTTTCATGGGCTTCAAAGAAGCAACCAACTGTGACTCTTTCATCTATTGAAGCAGAGTATGTAGCAGCCACAACTGCATCATGTCAAGTAGTTTGGATGAGAAGAGTTTTGAAAGATCTCAGACAAGAACAAGAAGAGGAAACAAAGATATATTGTGAAAACAAGTTAGCTATAACATTGTCAAAGAATCTAGTTTTTCACAAGAGAAGCAAACATATTGATACAAGATATCACTTCATTAGAGAACTAATCAACAATGGAGAAATATTTTTGGATTTTTGCAGGTCTCGAGATCAATGTGCAAACATTTTCACTAAGGCAATAGGGAAAGAAAATTTTCTATCAAAGAGATCGATTGGGCATCATAGATGGCAGCAGTTGTGATTAAGGGGAGTGTTGGGAATTAATCCCAAATGCAACATTTAATAATCCTGCCATCAATTTGTCTTCTCCACTTCTCCATACATGTGAAACCTTTTTTTCTTCCTACTGCTTCCATTTTATTCACACTTCATATTCACTGCATTAGGACAATTTTGCCCATGAATTAATTGTTAAATCTACCCCAAATCTTATCCTATGCTGGGAAAGTAATTGTAATTAAATGTTTTGCTTTGCCTCCTTTTTGTTGTGCATATACGTTGAACTTTGTAGTTATTTATGTATTAAAAGAGAGGGCAGAGAAATGTTTTGTTGTTGCAACAGTTTGAAAAAAACCAAAAACAGAGGAGTTATTTTTTTCAATTTCTTTTTGAGTGAGGAAAAAGATGTAGAAAGAAGGGGAATTAAAATACAATAGAGTATGTATTTACTAAACAAAACAGAGCATGTAGATAAAGTATGCTACTGCACACAAACAAATCTTCTATTGATTGAAAATGACCAAATACAGATATATGAGACTCTACAAAGCTCTCGAGATTTTTAATCTCTATTCCAGTGTACATTAAAACAGTTGCATAAAGGTGGATTTATAGGTACCACCACAAAGTGGTTGATCTCCTACAGTCGGTGAGCAGAGGCGGTGGAGATTGGAGATAAAATAAAACATATCAGATTGCGGGCAACTTAAAAACTTGCAGTACACGACAAGTTAAAGATAGACAAAAAAATAGATTTTGTGGATAAGCACAAATCCAATTTCCAGAATCTGTCTTCAATTAATGGAGGGAGAAATTAGCATTTATTTTAACACTCCCCCTTAATTTTGACTATATATGCTTCAAAAATTGGTGTTAATCATACAGACACCTATATTCTCTCTATGAATTTCAAATAGGTTCTTTGCTAGGGGTTTTGTAAATATATCTGCAAATTGATGTTCTGATCTACAGAACTCCATACAAATTTCATTTCCATTTACCAATTCTTGAATAAAATGAAACCTAGTATTGAAATATGCTTACTTTTCTTATGGAAAACATGGTTCTTTGCTAAGGCAATGGCAGATTTGTTATCATAGAAAATTTGAGTTGCTTCTTCCTATGCATGTAACAACTCAGTCAAAATTCCTCTCATCCAAACAGTTTGACAAGCTGTTGTTGTCACTGCAACATATTGTGCCTCAACAGATGATAAGGTCACAATGGGTTGCTTCTTTAATGCCCAAGCTACTACACCCAATCCAAAACTAAATACATACCCATATGTGCTTTTCCTGTCATCAACACTGCTTGCAAAATCACTATCAAAATATCAAGTCAACTTAAAATCTGAAACTAATGTCTACAAAATACAAAAAAAAATTGTTCCAACAATGTATCTTAAGATCCTCTTTCTAGCTTGCCAGTGGGTGCTCATGGGAGACTCTATAAATCTAGAAATTAAACTTACATCAAACATTATAGCAGACCTCGATGTTGTCAAGTACATGAGACAACCAACCAATTTCTTATACAAAGTCGGATCAGCACTTGACCCTTGATCCTTCTTACTGAGTTTTGCACCAATTCGGGATTTGTGTTGCAGCTAGGTTACAGTTCACCATATTAAACCTTCTCAAAAGATCTTTTGCATACTTAGATTGACAAATAAAAATACCATCTTCAGATTGAGTAAGTTCAATACCAAGAAAATATTACTTATCAATGATTGTACATACCTCATTTTTTAAGAACACTCTATACCTTTTCTCCATCAGTTGTCCAATGCTCAACAAATTACATTTTAAACTAGGTACATAATACACATCATCTATTATTCTTCTTTCACCATTCTTGGTATACACAGCAATCACTTCTTTACCATTAACACTTGCCTTATAATCATTACCTAGCTTTACCTCAGACTGAACACTGGAGTCTAGACTGGTAAACAATTCTCTGTTTCTAGTCATGTGATTGCTGCAGCCACTGTCCAAAAACCAAACATCATTTGAACTTGCTTGAGTCACATTGCAAGTCAAAAACACTGGTTTATGATTATCTTCAGACTCCTCTGTGATGTGTGTAGACTGCTTACCAGCATCTACTTGCTTCTTCCAACACTTGTTATCAAAATGACCATACTTTTTGCAATAATAACATTGTACCTTAGACTTATCATACCTCTGGTTTCCTTGCTGCCAAGTTCTGCTCTTACTCCCCCTTGAATTAGAAGGGCTCCTTTGAGATTTCTCCTCGGATTCTAAATCAATTCTATTGTCTCTTTGATTAACAGTTTTGCCTCCTCTTCCATTGTTACTAGACCTTCCTCTGCCTTTGCCTCTGGTAACAGGGAACCAGTCAACTCATCAATCTGCATTTGACTAATGTCTTTAAACTCTTCAATAGGTATAACCACAGCTTCAAATTTCTTTGGCAAACTTCTGAGTACTTTTTCAATCACTCTCTTATCTGAGAGGTCCTCTCCATATTGTCTCAACTAATTAACAACGTTCATGACCTGAGTCATAAAACTATCCACAGTTTCACTGTCCTTCATCTTCAGATTCTCAAAGTCTCTCCTCAAGTTCTGCAACTTGACATTCTTCACCTTGGATACACCCTGATAACAGATAACAAGTTTCAAGAGTGTCCCAAGCCTTCTTTGAAGACTCTGCAGTTGATACTTTCTGAAATATGGATTCATTTAAGCCTTGATGAATAAGGCTAAAAGCTTTATTATCTTTCATTCTGTTTTCCTTCAACCGATTTCGGTCAGCATTTGATAGGGCCAACTCTGCTGCTTGGTCAGGAGGCTCTGGATATCCATCAGACACTAATCCCCAAAGGTCATGAGCACAAAGTAAAGTTCTCATTCTAATGAACCATGAATCATAATTTTTCTCAGTCAAAATAGGAACTTGTGACTGAGCCAAACTGCTGTTTGAAGCCATGTTGATTCAAATTTCTGATAGATGTAATCTTCAGGTGGAAGGGAAGGGCACTTTAGAGTTACAGCAATCTTTGAACTCACTCACATTCAGCGTAGCTCTCCCTGAATCTCAGAGCTCTGATACCAATCTGTAGAAAGCAGGGGAATTAAAATAAAACAGAGTATGTAAACTAAACAAAACAGAGCATGTAGATAAAGTATGCTACTGCACACAAACAAATCTTCTATTGATTGAAAATGACCAAATACAGATATATGAGACTCTACAGAGCTCTCGAGATTTTTAATCTCTATTCCAGTGTACATTAAAACAGTTGCATAAAGGTGGATTTATAGGTACCACCACAAAGCGGTTAATCTCCTACAGTCGGTGAGCAGAGGTGGTGGAGGTTGGAGATAAAACAAAACATATCAGATTGTAGGCAGCTTAAAAACTTGCAGTACACGGCAAGTTAAAGATGGACAAAAAACAGGTTTTGTGGATAAGTGCAAATCAGATTTCTGGAATCTGTCTTCAATTGACGGAGGGAGAAATTAGTGTTTATTTTAACAAAAGAGCAGCAGCTCTAAATTTATCCTATGATAGCAGACATTGTATGTCTTTCAAGTATATATATAAAATTGAAATCATTTTCAGATCTGTGTGTTTATAATTCAATATTTTGCTCTTTGTTTTGGATTTGGTTTTATTCCTCTGCCTTTTCCTTCACACGGGCATTTCAACAATTTTGTGGTATTAATACTATAATGTACTACAGTCCCACCATTGTGGAGATGGCTAGATTTGGGTCCAAATAGGTTTTTTTAATGAATACTATTGGCACAATTCTTAGGATCATCCTTATAGATTGGTGTGGAAGAAAAAAGCTTGCCCTAACAAGCTTATTTGGTGATTTCGTCTCCCTTGGAATTCTATCTGGGGATTTTACTTTACTAATGTAAATCTACATACTCTTGACATACTTAAGACTCTAAACACAGGCTACGCTTGTCCAACAATCAATGACTTGAGCCAGCCACTTTGGAGCTGCAATAGTTGCTTGAATGCTAGATATGGCTTTTGTGGAAACGTAGAAAACCAGGTAAGAAAGAATATTATTTTCAATAATATGGTAATGCACATTTCATGCAGTTGCCAATTTGGGAGGGACGATGTGGACTTGATAAAATAAAAATAAAAAATCAGCAAAATTAAGGCAGCAAAGAGGAACCCGACCAATATGAGAACATGCTAACTGCACTTTACTTGAAATGGTCGTATAGCTAAAATGAGAAGGAGAAATCTAGAGTCTTATGTATTTAATCATATAATATCAATATGTTATCATTATTTTTGCAGATGCTTCCTGGAACTTGCTTCATTGCTAACATAACAACTGAGCAATATTGTTTCCAAAATTCTGGCAACTGGTACACTAGAGCTTGTCCAAGTAATTACGGTTGTCTTACTGTCCTAGGTTTGGTCTTATATATAGCTTTTTCCTCTCCTGGTATGGGATTAGTTCTATGGACAGTCAATTCTGAAATCTACCCTTCCCAGTACAGAAGCATGTGTGCAAGCATTGCTGCAACAGTTAACTGGGAATCTAAATTGATCATTTGAGAGACCTTCCTTTCATTGGTTAATGCATTGGGTATAACATCCAAAACATTTATAGTATTTGTTTCCATTTCCATGGCTGCATTCTTTTTTGTGTATACTTTCGTTCCCGAATCAAAAGGCCTAAGTTGTGAGGAAGTAGAAAAAATATGGCAAGAAATTCAAGAATAATTGTAATTCTATACTACTAGAAATACAACTAAATAATGATATGAAATAAAGTGAAAGCTTTATATATTCCCAAGATTCATCTTAACTTAGTCTAGCATGTGCCAAGTGATAAGTTCGCCATTTTGATTCATAGTGATAACTATCCATGGATCGAGAAGACCACATCTATAGCCCTTTAGCATGTTAGATACAGGATTTATCTCTTATGTAACCAATCTTAAATTGATCTTATTCTGTAGATAATTTATACTTGTTCACACCAACCAGGAGAAATATAGACAAATCGTTCTCCAGGAGAAATATAGACAAATTGGTTTCTCCATATATTAAGTTAATCCAGAGTTAATCCAAAGATGTGAGAGTGATAGGCGCAAAAGTTTCACTTGCATTCCACATGGTGGGAAATAATGTCCACATTCTAAAGCTGACTCATCCCAGCTATAAAGAAAACAACGCTAGGACTCTCGGTGATTGAAAACACTTATAAGCTCCCACTAGCGAATGGGTGATAATCATGGCTCCCCCATGAATCGACATGTTCGATCGATCTCCACTTTCAGAATGGATCAACTATTTATGGATAGCCGACTCCGCTCTTGGCGTTCATTGTCTTACCCTGCAGAGGGTTGATTGCTTTGTTATAGGCATGCTAATGTGGACTTATCCCAACTAGAAAGCAAAATATGCTAGGGCTATCAGCAATTGGTAACACCTGTAACCTCCCAAGAGGGCATGGTTGATAATCGTGGGTCCTCCATGAACCAATCAGATGCCATCAATCTGCACTTTCTGAATGGATCAACTATTTATGGATAGGGGAGAGGGGTCTATAGTGGAGCACCCTAATTTCGTGTTTCTCAAAATCCTACGTGGAAATTTCAAATCACTCCCAATTCTGTATAACAGTTTATTCGGCAACTCATGTGCTTCTAAATTTCGTTTTAGGGCCACATCATCAAATATGATGCCACATCAGCATGCTTTTTTGTTGAAGTATCCAAAAAGGCCCAAAAAAAAGTGAGACCAATAGTGGTGCACTAAGTCATGTTTTATTGGTGTGTTGATGTGGCATCACATGATTGTCACTTTGCATACTTTATGGATAAAATGTGTTTTGCAATTGAATATTAAAGTGCTCCACTATGGGGCCCACTAAGAACTACTTCTATCCCCACTATTGAACCCTGCTCCATTATGAGCCCCTCTCCCCTAGGTTCAGGCACTGCTAGATTGTGAGGGGCTTACATCTGTTGAATATGGCCGAAGATATAAAATTGAAAGGTTCTCACATTTAATCATTCTATAAAACCTTGAACTTACCTTGTAGAACAATAAGAAAGCACTACCATATTTGAAGAACTCTTAAGATTAAAATTCGTGGCAGCCTTTTCATTAAAATACTGAAAATGATATTCTCTTTACAAAGTTATATGCAGAAAGTGGCAGGGTAGAATTTAACTCCACACATAATAAAGAGTGGAACAAGGGACAATGCAATCCATAAATTAGAAAGTGAAACTCTTGGACATTATTCTAGAATTTTAAGATGCACATATGGCACCAAACCAGATGGCAAATTAATCTTTTGTAAGTACATAGTGATTTGATAACAGCCTCTACAACTTTAAACATTCAAAATGCTACTCAAATGTCAGCAACTCAGAAGTCAACTATTGAGCAATGACGTAAAAATATGTTGAACAGAAATAGCCACTTTGTCTAATAAAATCTTCCTCATTTTGCTTAAATTAATAAAATCTCCTATCTATGCATTTGTTAACTCTTGCTGGAAATAGAATTTAAATTTTCTGAGAACTCAGTTATAACCATTTAAACACCTGCCATTGCATATAAAGAGAAGCCACACAGCAATTAAATCTGTCATAATCTTAAAGTAAAGATTTGATTTAAAAACCTTTTTCTTGCAGTGTTGAGACATTGCAAGCATAGCAGTCATGTAAATAATAATATATATAATATAATATAAAAGTTTATATTAATTCTCCTACTCTAAATAAGAAAGTGACACTACTCCTAAAGTCACGTATTTGTGTGCAACCACCTCGCCTTCAATCTCTCTTTCCCACCACTGCCACCAAGAATAACACTCGTTTTCATTCACTATCCGCAGGCGTTGATGGCAAAAAATCTTGTCGGACGTAGCTACACTCCCTCTTCACCAATCCATACTGAATTCATCTGCTCGATGACACTGCATTTCTTGACAATGGTATCAGGCAGCTTATGTTATCTTCTACACTCTCCAAAGAATAATTGCAGCTGTGAAGGTTACGAATGGTACAAGGCAGATAATTTAATTTTATACACCAACTCAAGTCTAAATGTTGCAGCTGTGATAGGTTGTCAATGGTATCAGGGAGGTTATTTAATTTTATACACCAACTCAAGTCTAAAAGCTGCAGCTGTGATTGGTTGCCAATGGTATCAGGGAGGTTATTTAGTTTACTACACCATTTCAAGTCTAAATGCTGGAGCTGTGACAGGTTGCCAATGGTATCAGGGAGGTTATTTAATTCACAACACCCTGCCAAGTCTAAATGTTGCAGCTGTGATAAGTTGCCAATGGTATCAGGGAGGTTATTTAATTCACAACACCCTGCCAAGTCTAAATGCTGCAGCTGTGATAGATTGCCAAGGGTATCAGAGAGGTTATTTAATTCACAACACCCTGCCAAGTCTAAATGCTGCAGCTGTGATAGGTTGCCAATGGTATCAGGGAGGTTATTTAATTCACTACACCCTGTCAAGATTAAAGTGTGCAGCTGTGATAGGTTGCCAATGGTATCAGGGAGGTTATTTAATTCACTACACCCTCCCAAGTATAAATGCTGCAGCTGTGATAGGTTGCCAATGGTATCAGGGAGGTTATTTAATTCACTACACCCTGTCAAGTATAAATGTTGCAACTGTGATAAGTTGCCAATGGTATAGGGTAGGTTATTTAATTTACTACACCCTCTCACATCTAAATGCTGCAGCTGTGATAAGTTGCCAATGGTATCAGAGAGGTTATTTAATTCACTACACCCTGCCAAGTCTAAATGCTGCAGCTGTGATAGGTTGCCAAGAATATTAGAAAGTGAATATTCGAAATTGTTGTGAATATGTTCACGTACTTGCAGTATCCTCAATTGCGAAATGTTACCCACAAGACTGAAGTGAAATGGCTCCTGTATTGCAAACCTACATTCTTTCAACCTTAACCATATCAAACTTGAAGGAAGGATGCCTTTAGTGTCAATGAGCAGATTCTCCAAGTGAAGAAATTGAAGACCAGGTCTGCACAACGTTTCAAGTCTTTGCGAATCACCTCCATTCAGTCGAAGGCGAGACAAATTAATGTTGTTGGATACGGTGCTTAAATGATCTGCATCCCACTGTCGGGTACCCTCTTTTTCAGCGATGGTTCGCCCCATATCTCGTAAATGGTCATGCATATCAAACACACTGTAGATAGGGTAAAAATCAGATTTAATGCTTAATGAAAACAATAAACTAATTAGATCTATCAAGCACAATAGAGTACAAACTAGCATGAAAATTAAAACAAGAAAGCAAAGCAAACCGATCTCCAAGCTAGACTTGATTTATCTCCATTGCTCTTCTCCACCTGCATGAGAATGCGAGATTTTGAAGGGTTGACAATGGAGGAATGTTGAGTGCTCATTCCTGCAGCATAACGACTTGACGATGACAATGACAAATAGAAAGAATGATAGATAAAGACAGAAGAATGATTTTGACAGAGTCTGGATGCTAGACGAATCAACCCCTAAATGGATTGTGAGAGGCCATATTTATAGAGCCGTGACGTTGACGAAGATAAGATTTGACAAGATTCGACAATGATTTGATTTTTTACAAAAGAGGAAATACAACGAGATGAGATAAGATTTCAAAAAGGATGGAAAGATCTCATTTCCTATTTTAAGGAAATAAATCTCGAAAAGACGAGAAGGATAAACGATGAATTATCTAATTAAATAAATTAATTAGATGCACACGAGTTCAGTTTTGGAAAGAAAGCGAGAAGATCTTTGATTTTATTAATTAAACAAATTTTGGATTTTATTTAATTAACATCTAATTTATGATTTCAATAATTAAAATAATATAAATTATTTAATTAACAATAGAAATAGAATAGAATGATTTAATTAATTAAACAATATAAATTATTTAATCAACATTAGAGGAATGAAATTAGTAAAATAAATACGATTTATTTAACTAATTAGACGATGACATGGGTATCTAGGGCAAAACATGCTACAAGATGCCTAAATGATGAAATGTCGAGACAGGTGTTGCAAGAGGACAATTTTGGGTGTCTACATTTTGCCCCTCTTTGAGATGATGTTCGAGATGATGTGATTTGTGTCGAGTAATATCATTTCAAAGAAACTAAGGTATGGATAGAGAAAAATGGATAATGATAGAAAGATAGGATGATGATGCCCCCTCGAGAGGATAGGCGGTTGAACAAACACGAGTAGGCTCTCGAAATGAAAGGGATGGGTCAAGAACTAAAGATGAAGGAATGGATGATACGTTATGTTGCAATGAAAGATGAGCAACCATGATGTTTGATATAGCACTAGACGTTATGCACCAAGATATAAGGACCAAGGTGACGATGTGTCTCGTGCCCCAGCGTAATACAACCTTGTCTAGACGTATGAGGAAAGAGGCTTAGAGCATTAAAGTCCTAATGCACAAAAGGTATTATGTGACCTTAGATGCAAAGGATAATGCAAAAAGATATTCCAACACACACAAGATATGAATATTAGCTAGAATGATATGGATTTGATACAAATGAAAGACAAAAATGATAACACACACAAGCAAGCATGCACAAATGATACAAAAACAAACAAGGTATTGCCCCTGTCAAGTTGTAAACCGTTGATTGATTGACTGATTGATTGATGATGGTGACTAATGATGATAGTGTTGTCATTGTGGGGAAAGACATATCCCTAGATCAACACAAGGATGACTGACAATTGATAGATTGACTTTGATTGATTGGGTTTACAACAAGATTAGGATTAAGACCAAAGGATGTGATTGGATAATTTGACAAGATTGATCGACTTGATTGATATGGATTAAGGACTGACTTGCATTTGAATTATTGCTTGGATTTTTGGTTGGCTATTTGATTTTTTTGTATTTTTGGGGATATTTTGATTTTTTTGGACTTTTGGAATGTTTTTGATTTTTTTGGACTTTTGGAATGTTTTGATTTTTTTGACTTTTGACATGTTTTGATTTTTTTTTTTTGGACTTTTGGAATGTTTTGACTTTTTTGGACTTGTCAAATGTTTTGAGGTGTCAAAGGATGAAAAATTGAGTAGCCTTTGTGCTAGATACCAATGACAAGGGGAAGACCAAGTCTAGGTGCAAGGGTGGGTGATGGGATAAGGGATAAAAGGCTCATGATATATAAATAGATGGTATGGATGCATGCATCATAAGGGAGCAAGGATGTTAGCTCCAAAGACTATGTCGCATAGGAATAACATGCCCCATTTTAGGTACAAGACTTAGGATTTTTCTAGACAAAATGTATGATAATAGGATAATGACATGATTGGTTTAGATAGGAAGAGGTATGTCAAGAGATACCCAGAACATGTTTCAACCTTTTGCCCCTATATCTTCATTTAGATCAAAAGGACTAGGGTGGATAAGTGGACTCAATATGATATATATGTATGATGGATAAGATGGTAGGTAGGATGGAAATGATATGACATGAAGGATAGGCTGGATAGACAAGACATTGTGCCCCCAAGTGTAAGTGACATAGAAGATCAACCTACACATGGTCCCTGTTTGCCAGGTTTTCATCATGGTACTTATCCAAGGTGCCTGTTTACCAGATTTTCACCATTGGATGAAGGGATTTCTCTTTATTCTTTTTGTTTTATTCTTTCTTTTATTATTTTTGACTTTTTTGACTTTTTGACTTTTGGATAGGAGGGACTTAAGTGTCTAGTTGCATGAAAGTTGATAGTCCCACTAGGGATGGATGTCATTGCATGGACCATATCAAATGTCATGATGCTCATAGATGTTGGTAAGGGATGACATGAAAGGAAGATGGAGTAGGTAGATGATGGATTATGATGTGGATTATGGAGGACAATAATGGATTATGATGCGAATTATGTAGGGAAGATGATAGGGATTATATGGGGCTTATGCAAAAGATGAATGGGGAGGCTTAGCCAAAAGCATGGACCATAGGAAGATGATGGGGGATATATGTAGGATAATGAGTGAAGGATGAGTTGAAGGAGTTATGTGGATTTGTTGTGAGATGGAAGGGAACCATGACCAATGGTTGCACACATTGTGATAAACATTGAAGCTTTTGATGTGGACGAGGTGTAGGAAGCAATGGAGATGTTTGCTTAGGAGATGGGTGATGAAGTGCTTTAGGTACCCACATAGACTTAGTATTTTTATGATTTTTATTTGGCTTGTGGGTTTTAGGACTTTGATATTTTTGAATGGAATGTGTATTTTGGATGGGAGGGGATGGTTGGGATTTTTGTGACATGGATGCCTCATTCAACTTGATTTCTTTTTGCTTAGGTACCCAAACCATTTTGTTTTTAGACTTTTCTTTTGAAGGTATGGGCTTATATAGCTTTTTAGATGTACTTGGCTTTGACTTTTTGAAATTGTATTCTAAGGCATTAAGACCTTTAGAATTTTTGACTTTATAAATAGAGGCATCCAAATTTTTATTTTTGAATCCCATGGGGTGGATGGAATGAGTGGAAGCTTTATGTTTACACAATGTGTGCATTTGTTGGTCATGACTAGGATATTTAGGGTATTTATGAATGATTGGAATATTAGGTGTTGGAAGCAATGGTGGCAAAGTGGATGGAGGGAGGTGTATGGTCACATGCTTTTGACACTTGTAGGATGACGGTGGTGGAATGGCAACATATGTTTTAGGTGCATGATAGGCTTTATGATGGAAAGTGGACTTAGGATGCATGGAGGAAATACCAACATCTTGAGATTGGTGTCCTTGAGATATATGTCCAAGGCCATAAGAGCATGGTGGGACTTTGACATGGATGGGTTCCAAAATATCTTGTTCATGAAGGCCTAGACCTTTACCTTGGTGGTTCATATTTTGGAGTGTGCAATGGACAATAGGACTAGGTGTAGGTGAAACACTAGACATGATTTCCTTATTGGATGGAGAAGATAATGGTTGTTGTTGTTCGAAGGAGGAACATTCATGAATTAGGGTAGAAAGACCAATAGGGTATGATGGAGGACTTGTAATGGGGTCGATAGTGGGTGACATGGGATCATTGGGATCTTGATTAGCATTGTGTTCACTTAGATCCAAGGTATTTGTTTGATCTTCTATGTGTGCTTTGGAGGCACTTGTCTCATCAAGGGAAGTGAATGTTGATGGATCATGGATAGGACTAGGTGGAGGTGAATTTGGAATATCTTTCTCATAGATTGGTATAAGATCAAGTTGCTCTTGGATAGGCTCTTCATCATTATGGATATCATCTTGATCATAAAAATGATATAGATTATGGATGGGTTGGATGAAAATGATTTGATCTTGATTAGGACTAGGGCTTGATGTTTCCACATGCTTGGGAGTAGATTCTTGATATAACTCTTGGGTTTCTTGCATGGAAGTGGAAGGGGATGACTCTTGAAGAAACTTGACATGTTTTTGATAGTCAATGCCATAGGAGCATGAAAGAGGGTGACTTGGACTTATGACGGGAGACTCTCGAATTGGCTCAAGGGGTTGTGGATGACATGGTTGACTTGAAGGAATTGGCATGACGTTTGAGGACTCTTTGGTATGTTCAAGTATATGTGTTGAATGACATGGAGACAATTGATTCCTTGCTTGTAGCCCTTGGGTCACATCCTTTATAGGTGGATTGGTGGATTTATGGAATGCCATTAATTCATGTTTTAAATATCTAAATGTAAGGCATTGATTTGATGAAGGATTAGATGATGGTGAGGGTAATGAATAGTTTGATAGGTTAGAAGGTGGAGAGGCCAATGGATTAGGGATAGGACATGGTGGATTAGGGATAGGCATTTTATTGGATGGTGGTAAGGGTGCATGGACTAGATTGGTGTTCCCCTTGTCAAAGGTGTCATTAAGACTTAAAGGCTCTTGATGTTGTTGCCAAGGTGGACTTGGGAAGCTACGTTCTTGTTGTGATATGGGTGGACATGTTGATGTGGCATTGACATGATAGGTAAATGGGTTTTGTTGGCACGACGATGAAGGTGACACATAGGATTGGGGTTGAATGTGTTGAGGTTGAAATGATGTTTGGACTTGTGATATGATTTGTTGTTGTAATGATGATTGAGGGGTTGTATAGGGTAATGATTGTTGAAAGGTTGATTGATGTGGATAAGGGTTGACATTGGAAGAGTTGTGATAGGTTGATGAAGGGGAAAGTTGATATGTGGATGGATGAGGTTGATATGATGATGTAGGTACACATAGGATTGATGTGAAATTTGTTGATGTAGTGATTGGACTAGATAATGTGCTTGTTGGACTTGACCATTGGCTATGAGGTATCGGATTTGTGCTATGAATTGTTGCATTTGAGGTGATTGGTTTTTTTGAAGTTGTTTGAGCATGTCATGGACTCTTTGAATGATTTGTTGTTTTAAAGGTGATTGGCTTGTTTGAGCTTCATGAAGCATGTGAATAAGCTCTAGCGCTATGTCTTCAAATGTTGTCATGTTGTAAAGTGATGTTGATTGGATTGAAGAGATGATGGTGATTAGGATATGATGTGGAATGACAAGATTGGATGACTTGGATGATGTGGAAAATTTTTATTGGAAGTTTGAATTGGGAAATATCAAACACAAGATCTCACATGTAAATGCATGAACACACACACCAAGCACAATGATAAGTTTGTCTTCCAAGATTAGATGTTATGATTAAGCAAACACTTGAATACACAACAACAAGCCTTATGACTAGTCAAGTGGGGTATGGCCAATTAGGTCTCAAGTGAGTTTTCACAAGGTTGACTAGGTATAATTTGAAAGCAAAATCCTGCCAATAAGCTGGGAGAAAGGGGTAACCCACCCTTCACCTTCACTTCCCAAAGGTATAAAGTTCTTTGGGGCTTAGCTCAGAGTGACAGGATTTCAACTCCCAAATGAGCGTGTCTTTGGATTCACACTCTATTGAGGTCATCCCTTGGAGGGGTGTGTGCTCCAAGCAGGCCTCCTACAAAGGGTAGGACAAAAGAAAACCAAATGAGGTGTTTTGGACACACACACTTGATTCACACTCGCAAAGATTAATTTCCCTTAGAAATGAAATGTGTGTAAAATAGTTCAAGCGATTGTTCTTTTTAGATACCAAATCAAATGTGTACAAAGACAGTGGTTAATTTTAGACCCGATTTTCGATATGTGATGGAAGACAATATTCGTTTTAAGAGTCCAAATCCAAATGTGTTTGCAAACAATGATTGATTTTATGCCCCCAAATTGAAATGTGACAAACAATGATTAATGAGAAATGAAAGCTTAGAATGTATGCACCTGATTATTTTCGCTTTCCAAGTTGATGTTGTGACTGATATTGCTACTACTATAGCCTCTTATGATCACCTACAAGATCAAAAAACAATATTATAATGCAGCCAAAGAAAAGAAAAAGACAAGTTCATCAGAAATTTTCAATTTCACATACTTTTGACATAGCCGAATTAGATTTTAGTATTTGACAATTTTTTTGATCTGAAAAATGAAAAATCAAAGAAGGGACCCCTACTAATTTTTTGAGAGCTTTCCAGAAATATAAAGAAGTAAGAAAAATTCCCTGTTTCGCTCTCAAAAATGCGGATTTTTGAAAACCATACAGAAAACAAAGATCAAATTTTTTCGCATTGTATTTGACCTCCAAACTAAATCTATAAAACATAGACCCCCATTAGAATTTAATGAGCTTTCCAAAAATGTAAAAATTTCTAAAAAATTTGTCGATTTGCATCCATAAAATCAATTTTATGAAAATAATTAAAATCAAAATAACTTTCACAAAAATGATCATAAACCCTCAATTTTTTTACTGTAGCCTCTTGAAATAATGTAAAGACTCTGTAAAAATCTTGTAAAAAAATTCGCAACTGTGTAGAAGATATGAAGAACTTTATAAAACCTGTGGTTTTGTCCAAAAACTAGCAGATCTGCAATAAAATGTCAATAAAACCTGCAAAAGGCAAGCTATATCAAAGGATTCACGTCAGGTTCACCAAATGTAGATAGGATTAAAATCAACAGATTTTGTGTTTAATGAAAACAATAATCTAATTAGATCCTATCAAGCACAATAGAGCACAAACTAGCATGAAAATTTAAAACAAGAAAGCAAAGCAAACCAATCTCCAAGCTAGACTTGATTTATCTCCATTGCTCTTCTCCACCTGCATGAGAATGCGAGATTTTGAAGGGTTGACAATGGAGGAATTTTGAGTGCTCATTCCTACAGCATAACGACTTGACGATGACAATGAAAAATAGAAAGAATGATAGATAAAGACAGAAGAATGATTTTGACAGAGTCTGGATGCTAGAAGAATCAACCCCCTCAATGAACTGCGAGAGGCTGTATTTATAGAGCTGTGATGTTGACGAAGATAAGATTTGACAAGATTTGACAATGATTTGATTTTTGACAAAAGAGGAAATACAACGAGATGAGATAAGATTTCAAAAAAGATGGAAAGATTTCATTTCCTGTTTTTCGAAAAAGACAAGAAGATAATTGATGAATTATCTATTTAAATAAATTAATTAGATGCACACAATTTTCAATTTTGGAAAGAAAGCGACAAGATCTTTTTAAGATTTTATTAATTAAATAAATTTTGGATTTATTTAATTAACATTGAATTTATGATTTCATTAATTAAATAATATAAATTATTTAATTAATATTAGAAGAATGAATAGAAATGATATAATTAATTAAATAATATAAATTATTTAATTAACATTAGAGGAAGGGGATAAATGAAATTAGTAAAATAAATATGATTTATTTAACTAATTAGACGATGACATGGGTATCTAGGGAAAAACATGCTACAAGATGCCTAAATGATGAAATGTCGAGACAGGTGTTGCAAGAGGACAATTTTGGGTGTCTACAGTATCTAGTGTCATGCACTACATGCACACCACCTTCGTGAGAAAACTTTAGACATTTGTGAATAAAAAAGGTGATCCAATTCATGGAAGCTAGCCAAGGAATGCCTAGCTTCACCTTGAATAGATCCGACTCTGAGATGACATCAAAAACCATGTCGATAGTTCTGGGTCCAACCAGAATGGACAGGGTTATCGAGCTATAAGGTTTAAGGCACATACCATCGTGTGTACGAATGGTAGATTTTGTTTCTTCATAATTTTCCTTTTGTAAAGAATTTAGTACTAATGTTTCTTTGGTGATAACATTCACATGACTCATGGGGTCTATTAAGACTCCTATCACAATATTACCATTGAAACGAGTGAGAATGTAGAGAGGTGAAGGTTTGTTGTTTAAGGGTAAATCCTATGATGTGAATATAATGTCTAACGAACCAGGTGCAGGTGGAGTAATGGAAGTTACCATGACCATATTAACATAGGCCTCAAGTTGGGTAACAAAATCAGTGGGATCAATAATCATATTAGCATAATGTGACGAAAACGGGTCTATGTATATCTACAATTCACTATTAGCCTTCACCATTGATTTGTTAGCATTCTGTTTATTCCCATCAAGACCAATGGTACTGTCCTCAATGCGGTCTTCTATCTCATGAAACAACCACATATAACATTCAGTATCATCTCCATTAACATGATGGTACTGACAATAAGCGCTCTCGTCATACCAATTAGGGTAGGGTTCTTTAACAGGCTCAGGGGTCGACAAAGTTATGATATTATCCTTCAACAACTTCTGTAAGATGAAAGTGTAAGATTCTGATAACTTTGTGAATTTTTAGTTGTGTTTGAGGATGTTGTCATTAGCAGTAACTACTACATTCGCAAATTTTCCTTTTCCAGAAATTGATACGATAGATTTCCCCTCAGAACGGGAGTGCGAGGATGATCCCTCGAACTGAACAACTGTCTGCTGGTATTCTAGTAAGGCTACACACAAGAGCGAGAAAGAAGGATATTTCATCAGGGAAAAATTCTCTTGCCAAGTCCTTTGTAAGTTCCCGATGAACACCTTCTACACGTCAGAATCAGGAAAAAGATATGAGATTTGCAAGAGGAGCGCTTGGTAGCGTGCTATGAAATTAGTGATCTTTTCATTATATCCTTGTTTACATAGGATGAGATCCAAAAAGGTCATCTTTGGCTTGATGTTTGCTTGGAACTGTCTAAGGAATTGATTAAAAAGTTGGTCAAATGAGAAAATAGAGTTTTCAAGCAAGTAATAGTACCACTTGAGTGATGTGTCCTTGAGGGATTTCGGGAACAATTTAGCCATCAATGCATTGTGATGGAAGAAGTTGGTGCATAGGGCGTTAAAGGTAGACATGTGTGTCTGCGGATCTCCCTTACCACCATAGTCCTCAAATTTAGGGATATCCATTCCTTGGGGGAACAGAGTATTCAAGATGGCCACTAATAATGGGCTATGTCAGAAGAAGGGCTGGAAGATAGGTTGAGCAGAGGCTTGGGAAAGGCTCGTTAACTAGCTCTACATCTTATCCATATTCTAAAGGAGAGTATTTAGAATAGGGTCGTTAGAAGATAGAGGGCTAGAGGAACCTCCCATAGAACCACCGCCAAGGCCATCTCCCGAACTACCACTAGTATGACTTTTGCTAGAGCCACCACCAGAGCCACTGCTACTAGTAGGGCCTTCTCTAGAATCACCGCCATGACCTCCACTGGGGCTTCCTCCGTTAGCACAACCTTCATTGCCGAATCCACCACCACTACCAAAGCCTCCACCACTTAGCTTGCCAAAGCCTCCACCACTAGAGGTGATAGGAGGGGTGAAACTAAATCCCAAGAGGACCTTATTTACTTTGATATTTTTAGGTTGTTCAAAGGAAAAAGGGATACTAATAGAAGGGACCTTGTCAACCATGTAAACAAAAGTGGGAGGCATCGATACCCCTAACTATCCTTCATGCTCCTTGAAAGTGACTCCTTGTGCAAAGCTAGGATTGTTCGAAGGAGCACACGCTTTGGCGAGACTGAGAAGGGTAGTCAAAAGTTCTATTCCCATTCAATCTTTACCCATCATGTTTTTTAACTCACTAACCACCCGAGCGACTCTAGCCATCTTTAGGTTTCTTTCCAAGTGATTTTCTAAGTCACCCATTCCTCTAGTGAGGGTGGAGACATATTCTGTAGGGATTTGAATGGCTTCATGCTCATCCACTGATGATGGCATAGGAGATGCAGGGGGAGTGGGAACGTGATCAGTTTCATCAGCGAATCCCATCTCGTTTCTCAAAAATTGTTTTTGCACAACCAAACTAACGGCGGGACTAGAGAAAATGCCCGTAGAAAGACCAATCGAGACCTTTGTCCTTTCCATCGGAAGGTGTCATATCCTTCTCTTGAAAATATTCCCGAAAGTTGTATACTAGGTTGTGAAGCTCATAAACCTTCACAACACTCAAGAATACAACAATCACAGAGTACCCGAGGGAAGCTTTCAACATCAATGGATGAACAAATGTTGGTTCATGTCAGGTTCACCAAAAATGTAAGAGAGGGGGACCACCACGTGTAAGACCCCAAGTCATAGAGGGACAAGATGCGAGATGATTCCCTAACTTACCTCAACTAAGTGTATTGCAAGGGAATGCAAGGTGAGAATAATGAGGACCATGAGGCCTCTCAGTTATTCTACAAACCCAAAACATAGTAAGAGGCTAGGTGAGCAGTTTCTAGGTCTAACACTATGTCTTAGAAAGCTCTCTGTTTGAGGACATAAGTGTGGCTCTGGACATCAACACGGTGTGCTGGCATCTCAAAAGTGCATTGTTGTTCATACAACCAAACAATAGTGAGGACGAGATCAAACCGACAAAACTAGCTAATGGCCCAACACACTAACTAAAGGGCCAAAATGATGTGATTAAATAAATAAAATAATCTCTAAGTGTATACGTCTAAAAATGGTCACAGTTAATCAAGCTTGTTAATTAATTAAATATAAATTATTTAATTAATCTTCTAAAGTCATCTACATATAAATAAATTTAATCATTTATTTATATTGTTCACTTTTATAATTCCTCTACTTTAATTAAATAAATAACTTTATTTAATTATCACCATCTCCCATATTCCTCTTAATTAATTAAATAGATTTTATAATCTATCTATATTAATTATCATAAGTTTGAATTTTTAATTCAAATGATATTCTTTCTAATTCTTCATTTAATTAAATATTCTAAATATTTAACTACCCACTTTCTAATTCTTCATTTAATTAAATATTCTGAATATTTAATTACCCACTTTCTAATTCTTCATTTAATTAAATATTCTGAATATTTAATTACCCACTTTCTAATTCTTCATTTAATTAAATATATTCTAAATATTTAATTAAACCCACTTTCTAATTCTTCACCTCACAATTAATTAAATATTCAAAATATTTAATTAGCAACTTTCCTTTCTTTTAGTTAATTAAATATTCTCAAAATATTTAATTAGCAACTTTCCTTTCTTTGTAGTTAATTAAATATTCTAAAATATTTAATTAGAAACATTCGTCACTTCATATTTAATTAAGTATTTTATATATTTAATTAAATGCTTTTCTATCATCTTCTCACACATAATTAGATATTAAATATTTAATTATGGAAATTTCTAAATTCACCATCGCATGTAATTAAATTATTTATTTAATTATAACACTTATCTCTTGCTCACTTCTCAAATGGCAACTTTCCTTTAAATCTAAAAGAGAAAATCTATGTAGAAAAAAACATTCCATTTCTTTCAACTTTTCAAAATCTCTCACCGTTCATCTTGACAAGCTTGATCTCAACCGTTGATCAACTCAGCCAATCAAAACTCTATGTGATTCCAAGCATTGGTTACGTAGACATAGACACATGCACGCAATTACGCTTGCACACTTCATCTTTTGCATTTCAACAATATTCATATCTTAGCAATAGCATAGTTTTGCATTTTGTATAAGATGCATTCTTGGTTTTAATCTCATTCTCTAGTAGTCCATTTTGTTGAGCTTAGCATATCAAATCTGAGAGCAATTTCAATCAAACGAAATGCTGGAGATAGAGAGAAATAATACGACTTCGAAGGGGCTGCGATAAGAGTTTGCTCATACTTTCTTTTAGCTTCTTTGATACAATGTTTTATTAAATGTGTTTTGAATTCATTATAATAGGCAGATTTTCATACAAACATAAAATGGTGCCCACTGTGGGGCATATGCCCCGATTTTAATATTTTCTTGCAGAGTATTCTGGTAGGTTTCCACATATTGAGTTCGGCATTCGAAAAAATTCCGCATTTTAGCACATCTGAGACTTTCTACGACACTTCGGGGACCTTTAATTTTTTCTATTTTTGCAGGTATTCCAGTGCATCTGGGGACTACTTCGGTGCTTCTGATAGTTATTTTAGTGCATCCGAGGGAAAAAATAGCGCATTTGGTCTCATTTATTTTGAGTTAGATCTGCATTAATTACAGTAGCGCATTTAAGAACTTTTTTAGCGCTTTTAGGGTCTGTTTCTACGCATTTAAGGTAGATTTTTGAGTATTTATTTTACATATTTACAAATTTACATCAACACTTAATTACAGTAGCACACCAGAGGTCTGTTTCTGCGCTTTTGAGGTATGTTTCTGCGCATATACTATCTGTTTTGGCGCATCTGTTGTCTGTTTCCGCGCATTTGCATTATGTTTCAATGCATTTGGTTGTAACACAAAAACAAAATTTTGAGTTTGACGCATTCCGCAGACAGAATTTTCTCTGGTTAAAAAGGAACAACCCTAGGATAGTCACATTTGGATAAAATTGATCAATCCTAGGATAGACATGGAACTTAAAATGAAGCAATCTAGGATATGCACCACACAATGATCTTGTAGTTAAAATTGAACAAACTTATTTCTGTGAAGCAATATCTTCACTTAGATTAAATCATTGTGGTTTTGGGTTTTAAAAAGAACATTTGTTTGCTTTGTCTGTGGAAATAGGTCTATGCTCTCCCCTTAACTTGGTGATCAAAATACCAGACTTGCCTTTTCAATTTCATGCAAATTTATTGCTTTAATTACATCCTGTAGAGAGCTTTCCGTAGTGGGAAAAAGTACTCTCCCTACGGGATCAACTCAAGTGGGTTCAAGCCAAAGCCAGGCTATTCCGCCCCACTATAAAATTTAAAGCAAATTTGGGGAAACCCTCTTTTGCCGGTAGTGTGCAAGATAACCATCCCCAAAGCCTTTGTTCTAAAGGTTGGGAGGTCTCCTGAGGGAGTTTATTATTGCCTCACCGAATGGAAGCCCTTACTACGAACCTAGTGTAGTAGCCAGCCAAAGTTAGTTTTCAAACATTCTAATAATCACAGTGCAAGGGGAGGGAAGAATCTGCCCCCAAGACACTCACCATATAACTACCAAGGACCGTTTGCTCAAGGGATCTGATATCCACTTCCGTCACTCTGAGTACGCGTCTAGAAAAGACAAAAACACGGGCGCCCCTTCAGGGGTGACATGGCTGTGTGAGTCGACGCAGTTCTAAGATGTGGATTGTTGATTACTAGAATGACCTACTTGAGTACTAAGAGTGAGTCTGTCTGAATTGTCTTTCATGTACTAAACCTATGAAAACATTTTTTGAAAATATTTTCTTGATCAAACACTTGATGTTAGTATAGGGTTTTAAAAATAACTGTTTTCAGAGTGTTTGTTGTGTTTTCATTTACATTAATTCAGATGAAAGATCATCTGAAATGAACATAAAAAAACAACTAAAATCTTTCACACACCTGAATTTCTGACATTCTGATATCTCTCCCATGCTTAGAGATTGGAAATCAATGAAATTTGTCAAGAAATCAGTTTCCAATAGAATCAGGAAACCCAGGAAACAATTAGGGTACAAGAAAACATTGTAAAGAAGAAAATTTTTGTACAAAATTCGACACGTCTTGCTTCATTTACGCGGATTTCTTCATAGATATGAAGACTTTGTTAGGGGATTCACTAACAAATACGTTGTAGATCCTTTGGATTCTCGAGCTTATTATCAAAGATTAGCTCTATCTCAATGAAATAATCTTAACCAACCTCTTGAGTTTGATAATATACCACAACCTTCTATTGAATATTCATCACATCCTAGTCAAGTCCTTCAGTGAGTTTCTATTAGGCTATTTGATATACTCATTCTTCAAAAACAAGGATCAAATCTTAAAAGTGCACTTTCCAAACAAATTTCTAATTTCTTGATTCAACTTCCCCAACAGGATTCTGATATCCTTCATCATTGCAAGCCACAATCAAGAGTTAGGAACATCCTTGATCATATCATAAGATTTTCATCTTATTAGATCAAGACATCATCATCATTGCACTTGTCAGAACTATGATCTAAGTGTAGAAGAACTCTTCAAAATCATATGCCTATCTTCACAAGATCTCAATCCAATAAATTAAGGGACGAAATGCAACAAGACGGTCAGACCCAAAACACTCAAGAAGAAGGAGAAAGCAATAATCCTCTTTACATTATGAGTCATAATCCACTTTTCGAAAAAGATATGGATAACAGAGAAGAAAATCCATTCCACCAATACAAAGACATGAGAAAAACACATATAGATAGTGATGATGAGCAAGATGAAGAACATCTTAGAGAGGTTGAGCAAGATCCCAAATTTCATAAAGCCATAGAAAAGATCTTACAACACGATAAAGAAAAATACTTCCTCTACCTAGCTGACCAAGGAGCTAAATTGCCTCATGACTTTGATAACAAGCATTTGAAAAGAAAACTTGAAGAGTCACCCTTACTAATCTTAGTGCTTTGACTCAGCAACTTAAGGCACTTCAAGGACAAGTTAAAGAGTTACAAGGGGGAAACACAACAAAGAAATATACTCTTGAGGACATTTTTCCTTATCCTTTCGATTGAAGTCTCAACATGATCCCATTTCCCAAACATTGTGAAGTTCCAAAAATTGATCGTTATAATGGGAAATCGGATCTAATCGATCATGTTAGAGACTTCTGAAACATGAATTTGGAGTATGCTCATGAGGGAACTTATTTGATGTGTTTGTTTCCTAGGAGTCTTGGAGCTCACTCTATGGAATGGCTATCAAAAAGCACACCTCTTGTCAAGACATTTGAGGAATTAATCAATTTTTTCATACTACAATATTCCTACAATCTCCAACACCAAATCACTATGATAGATCTCTGCAAAGTTGCACAAAAACCTGGTGAACCTTTTATTACTTTTCTTCAGAGATGGAGGAGAATCTTCGCCAGATATCCACGTCCTATTCCAGAAAGGAAAAGATGGTCACCTTCATTAACAACTTGAATTCAGATATGAGCTATCGTTTGAATTTACATTGTCCTTCATCTTTTGAGAAATTGATTGAAGATGCTATAACCATCGAAAGTGCTTTGGTTAAAAGAGGAACAATAAAACTTGACAAGGATAATCCTAGCTCATTCAATCATCATAACAATCAGGACAAGTCTAAATTTTGGACTCGCAACAAGAACATGGTGAATGATGGTGTTGTTGATGCAAATCATGTCTCAAATAAGCCATTTGTCCTTAGAACTCCAAGTGCTCCTCCTAACATCAATTATAACAATGCCAACTTGGTTACAAATCAAGGAAACAATCCTCCTCCTCCGAGGAACAATGTGAATCAAAATTCTACTCCCAATCAAGGGACTGCCAAAAATCAAGGTTACCAAGGAACCACTAAAAATAACAACTCCTTAGGGAATACCTCAAATCCACAATGATTTTTATTCTTCTTGAATAGGAGAACTTACACTTCACTGGGTCAATCTTTAGAATCTGCATTCAAAGAGTTGATGGCTAAAAATGTTATTACCTTTCCACCTCAATGAAACTATGAACCTAGTGTGAAGCCTCCATCATGGAATGAGGCATACTATTGTGACTATCATCAGTGCAAAGGCCATCGCACAAATAACTATCAAGCCTTGAAAAATACCATTCAAGAATTAATCGACAATGACATCCTTATGATAGAAGGACATCAAAAATCAAATGAAGATCATCAAGCTTTTCGCAATCCTTTGCCCAACTATCAAAAGGGTGAATCTTCTAAAAAAATGTGAATCATATTGAAGATACGATAATCAATCATATCTACATTGACGACGAACGAGTCAATGTTATTAAAGTCAACAAGAAGGTGGAATATAGAGAAGTCAATGCAACAACAAGGGTGCAAGCTAAAGTTGTCTTAAGGGGCATCTCTTCAAAACCCACTAGGCCTCCACCTCAACATTAGTATGATTTAGTCAGCCAACTCCAAAAAACTCCAGCCCAAATTTCTATCTTAAAACTCTTGAAGGTTTCCCCAGCACATAAAGAAATTCTCGACAAGGCCCTCATTGAAACAACTGTATCCACTGATTTGGATGTGGACCACTTTCAAGCTATGGTAGGACACTTTTCCTCACCCACATGCCTCTCATTCTCCGAAAAGGATGACATTTCCATAACTCATCCCAATAATTCATCTTTGTACTTAGAAGTCACGGTTCACAAGTTTCGTGTCAGACAAGCTCTAATAGATGGAGGTGCTGATTTGAACATATGCACCATGAAGTCAGTTACTGCCTTAGGATTTTCTAAGGACTCCATTGATTTCAGAAGAAAAATTACCATTAAAGCCTATGACAATGAGGAAAGAGCATCCAAGGGGATAATAAGGCTACCAATTAGAGTGGGACCTGTTATCAAAAATACTTTCTGTCAAGTATTAGACCATGATCTTGAATACAACATCTTGTTGGGTCATCCTTGGATCCACGAAATGCAAGCTGTCCCATCCACGTACCATCAATGTCTTAAGTTTCCTCATGATGGACAAGAAATCACGATATCGGCTGATAATTCAAAAATTCAAACTTGTGCCAATATCAAAGCCAACCAAGATACTTTGGTTCCTAAAAATCAGGAACCAAAGACCATGGAGTTGGAGAATACTCTCTGTCTTGCTAATTTATCCACATCTCCTTGGTCACATGGACAACCTTCCATCGCACAACATCAAATATCACCAGCATTGACGTCAACACAACCACCAATGGAGCTAATTACAAAGTTTAATGGACAATTCGTCCAAGAAAAATTCCCCATGGAAGATCCTGAGGATAGGGAAATTCTAAACTGGCTCTATAAAGATGAAGATGAAGCAGTTTTTAATGTCAACTTACCAACATAGAAATATGGAAAAGGATATTCTATCATGCAGAAGATGGGCTATGATAAGGGTCCCATCGGGAAAAGAAAAGGAGTAGTTGAACCTATTAATCCTCCAGGACTTGCCACAAAAGAGAAAACCGGATTAGGTTATGATACTACCTCAAAAGAAAGAACATCCAAACAACTGCATGGCATTGTCTTCACATTGCAAGAAGGTTTAGATTCAAGTGAAGCATGTTTGGCCACAATTCAGAATTTCGTGGAAAATAAATCTAACACAAACTCTGTTGAATATGAATGGGACACCATTTACAATGATGAGTTTTGGAGGGATAAAGAGGTTGATATAATACACGAGTATACCCCAACTCTAATCGAAGGTGAAAGTTTAGGGATCCAAACACGAGAATCTAAACTACAAAGTCACTATGATTCTAGTGATACTGAGTCAAATTTAAATGAACAAGGCTATCATGAGAATAGTACCATCATTGATCCACCTCATCCCTCAGATCCTACAATCAACTCCATTATGACCATAACCATAGCTGATTTCACGCAACATGAAGACCCAATATCTTTGATCCATCCTGATCTCATTGATTGGGATTTATCTCAACCTATCAATATACCCATTTTCCCAAATGACAAAGCTATTGTAAACTTCCTTTCCGCAGATGACACAAATGATTGTTCCACCAGTGATTCTCGGCATAGAGTCTTTAATCAGGAGAGTGTCAAGTCTCTTAGCTGCAAAAATAAAATTAAAAATGAAAGATCTAATGGTGAAAACCAAAATTTGGCAGTATTAGATCAAACAAAAGATAAAATAAAGAGCGTATCAGATGGTGAAAACCTTTTTAAGGCACCAGATGATGGGAATCTTGACACTCTCCCAGAGCATTACCATGAGCGATCGCCTATTTTCATTGAGCCTATAAATGCCTTCGATCTTGAAACTTCAGACAAACCAAGGATTTTACAGCTGGCTGCATCAATGACAGAAAAAGAAACACCAAAGTTCATGTAATTTCTAAAAACAAATCAAGTCAACTTTGCTTGGTCTTACACGGACATGCCTGGTCTTGATCCTAATCTTATCATGCATCATTTATCTATCAAATCAGGAGTTAAGCCTGTGAAACAAAAACTCAGAAAGATGCACCCCCATGTTGTATTATTAGTTAAGGAAGAACTAAGAAAACTCCTTGATGTGGGCTTCATAAGATCAATCGACTGTGCTGAATGGATCTCCAACATTGTTCCTATATCCAAACCAGATAAAAGTGTCAGAGTGTGCATATATTTTAGAGATCTTAATAAAGCTTGTCCTAAGGATGACTTCCCACTTCTAAGCATTGACACTATAGTTGATCTGACAACTAGCCATGCCATGCATTCATTAATGGATGGTTTTTCTGGTTACAACCAAATCAAGATTGCACCTGAAGACTAGGAGAAAATAGCTTTCACATGTCCATGGGGCACTTCCTATTGGAATGTCATGCCTTTCGATCTAAAGAATGTTGGGGCTACTTACCAAAGAGCCATGACTATGATCTTTCATGACATGATGCACACATTCATGGAAAAATATGTAGATGACATATTGGAAAAATCATACACTAGAGAAGGACATCTTAAAATATTTTCCAAAATATTTGCAAGATTGGAGAAATTCAAAGTGTGCCTCAATCCCAAGAAATGCATTTTTGGGGTCACATCTGGAAAAATCTTAGGATACATAGTATCCAAAAAAGGAATTGAAGTAGATCCTGCCAAAGTACAGGCAATCATGGAGATGCCTCCCACAAGGAACATCAGTCAATTGAGATCATTACAGGGACAACTTCAATCTATACGAAGGTTCATTGCACAATTGGCCGACAAAAGTCTACCTTTCACACATCTCTTGCATAAGAATGTTCCTTTTAGATGGGATGACAAATGTGAGATGGATTTTCAACAAATCAAGCAGTACCTGATGAGCCCACCGGTTCTAGTACTGCCAAATCTAGAAAAACCATTAGTATTGTACATTGCCGCAACAGAGACATCCTTGGGTGCATTGCTAGCACAAGAAAACCATACAAGGAAAGGACGTGCAATCTATTATATCAGCCAAACATTAATAGGGCATGAAATCAACTACACTTTCATTGAGAAGGCTTGCCTAGCAGTGGTCTTTTCTTCACAAAAGTTTCAACACTACATGTTAACTCATACGATTAATCTTGTTGCGAAGATTGATCCACTCAAGTATCTGTTAAGCAAGGCTACATTGGCAGGAAGGCTAGCAAAATGGGTTATGATCTTAAGTGAATTTGACATCCATTATATTGATCGCAAGGCAATCAAAAGACAAGTTATTGCTGATCAACTAGTTGAAGCACTACTACATGTAGAGCATTCCATGCACATTGAATTTCCAGATGCTGATGTCTTCAATGGCCGAGTCAAAACAACCATGGTCTTTATATTTTGATGGTTCTTTTACCCAACATGGATTAGGGGAAGGCATACTCTTTGTCACCCCTCAAGGTAATACCATTCCTCTGTCATATAGGCTAATGTTTCCATGCACCAACAATATATCCGAATATGAAGCCTTAATCACCAGACTAAAGATTGCATTGGAATGGAGGATCACTGAACTACAGGTCTATGGTGATTCATAGTTACTCATTAATCAAATCAATGATGATTATTAGACCAAAGATGACAAACTGTTGCCATATAAAAAGATGGTTGATGGTTTCAAGAAGTACTTTGTGGACATCAAATTCACACAAATTCTAAGACTTGATAATAAAGAAGTCGACACCATGGCCACGATCGCATCATTGCTACAACTCCCAGAAACTCAGAATCACTATGATTTTCTAGTGGAACAATCATTTATACCTGCCTATGACACCCCAGAAAGCCAAATCATTTTCCACTTGGTGTGATATGATTCACCTTGGTATGGCAAGATTTATGCCTACCTAAAAGATGACATCTTACCACCTGATTTATCCTGTAACCAAAAGCGAAATTTTATCCGCCAATCCTCTCGCTACACTCTTATCGCCGAAACCCTTTATCACCATGGTCTTGATGGTACTCTACTTCGATGTCTTGAACGTGATGAATCTGACAAAGCTTTACAAGAAGTTCATGGTGGCATTTGTGGTACTCATTCAAGTGGACTAACCTTATCCAAGAAATTGATTAGAATGGG
Organism: Sequoia sempervirens; assembly: GCA_007258455.2. Classification (NCBI taxonomy): domain Eukaryota; kingdom Viridiplantae; phylum Streptophyta; class Pinopsida; order Cupressales; family Cupressaceae; genus Sequoia; species Sequoia sempervirens. The sequence continues at coordinate 90,506 of VDFB02200237.1, forward strand.
TTAATACTGGCCTACAATGGAGAGGGAATCCTTCAATTTTGTTAAAACATGCTCAAAATTCTAGATTCATGGGAATCTCATTCACGCTTCTGCACAAGAACTTCAACCATTCACACCAACCTGGCCATTCTCTCAATGGGGGTTAGATCTAGTTGGAAAAAATCATCCTTCATCATCAAATGGACACAAGTTCATCATCACAACAACAAAGTATTTTACCAAGTGGATTGAGGTAGTACCTCTCACTAAAGTCACTGGCAAACAGATCTCATCTTTTATACTCAACTATCTCATTTGTCGGTATGGCATTCCCACCTCCATCATCACAGATAATGGATGACCATTCAAGAATCAAGATGTTAACAAACTCTGTGAGCAATTTCATATTCAACACAGATACTCAACAACTTATTATCCACAAGGGAATGGCCAAGTAGAGGCCTCAAATAAAATAATATTGAAAATTTTGAAGAAGACTATGAATGATGCAGGGAAAGATTGGCACATTCAACTCAATCCCCCATTATGGGCCTATAGAACTAGCATCAGAATGCCAATGAGAGCAACACCATTTGCTCTGGTCTATGGAGTAGAGGCTATAATTCCTCTAGAAGTTGAGATTCCCTCTCTCAGAGTATCGCTGAAAGGTCTCACAATAGATGATGACTACATAGTTTCCCGACTGCAAGAACTGGAACTCCTAGATGAAAAGAGACAAAGAGTAGCTGACCATTTGAAAGCATATCAACAGATGATGTCTCACAGCTATAATCACAAAGTAAAGCCACGTACCTTTTAGGTGGGTGATTTTGTTTTGAAAGAGAACCCACACAATCAACAAGACAGAGAAAAGAAAGGAAAGTTTGAACCAAATTGGCTAGGTCCTTATGTGGTTATTGCAGTCTATGGTTCAGGAGCCTACAAGCTATCAACGCCAGAAGGGGACTTGTTTGACTAACCCATCAACAACATGCACCTCAAGAAATATTATGTTTAAGTCAACTATCATCATCCATAAAAGTCTTGAAAAAATACAAAAACAGTAGAAAAAGTCCTGAAGAAATCCAAAAATAGAAGAAAAGGTCTTGAAAAAAAGAAAAAAAAAAGAGAAAAAAAGAAAAAAAAGAAATCGTCATAGGGTGAAAACCTGGTGATAGGCAATCTATTGACAAGAAAATGCAATAAAAAAAAGTAGTGAAAATCTGGCAAATAGACGCTATTTGTAGCTATTCATCTATTAGTTCATGCTCTGCACTTGACTTCTCAACCTTCATTTCATGCATCTTTCCATCATCTTAGGGTCATACCAACATCATGCTACCATCATTTGGCTAGAGCAATAACGTCTTACCATGGCTTGATTATTGTACATATTCATTTCGGCAAGTTGTGTCAATACTGGGGGCAAACGTTGACATACTGGGGGCAATCAACTTTCAAGGTTTTTACTGAAACAACTAGACAATAACATCAAACCCAATCATGTGAACAAACAATCAAATCACATGAACAACTATCTAATCATTGATACATATCACAACAATTTTCAGAAAATACCATATTATGATTCATATCTAGATGATCTAAAATCTGAATAATGTTTGGAATAGCAGTATCATATCTTGAACTATGGTTGTTTAATTTTTGATATCATCTCTGGAGCATACTCAATGATGTACTGAACTAGAGTGGCTAGGAAAGAAGATGATTTTTCTTTTTATGATGTCTTGAGGTTAACTATCCATTTGTTGCAAATATGTCGCGAGACATGATTTCCAAAGCAATATCATTGAGGATAGTTCCACATTTGCATCAGAAGGTGGTTAGTCTTTGTCTGTTTATGCAAGAAATGCTCAGGTCATCTTGGTTCAATTATACCTTGATGCTTCTATTCTCCTGCTATATCAAAAATCATGAAAATTGTACTCAGGTCATCATTGGTGCTAATTTACCCTTTGATGCTTGTACATACTTCCAACATTTTAACACTCTATGATGATCCAAGAAAGCTACCAAAAGGCTCAATGACTAGTTTGTTTCATTTAGTTGCATTTCTTTTTAGATCAGTGTACATATATCTGCATACTAGATTTGCATTAGAGTTTTTGAAAGGGCTAACAAGAACAATCAACGGCTATCATGTCTCTTTAGACTATTTGTGGAGGACATTCAGACATTTGTTTCATCACCTTTCATCTTCATTATCATTTCATCTAGATCCTACCATCTATCATTTTCCATTCATTTGCATCACTTAGGCTCTGTTATCATTTCATATCACTGACCATTATCACTGACCATTATCATTTCATTATTATTTTTCATTATCATTTTCATATCAATTTCCATATCCATTTATCATTTACCATTATCGCTTCATCATCATTTTATTATCATTTCATATCATTTATCATCTTCATATCCATTATCATTTATCATTTCATTATCATTTTATCATTTCACTTATCATTTATCATATCATTTTATCATTTCATTTATCATTTATCATATCATTTCATTATCATTTTATCATTTCATTTATCATTTCCATTTCATTTCACTTATCATTACCATTTCATATCATTCAAAGTCCTTATCATTTCATTATCAAATAATTTCATTTCACTTATCATCTCTCGTTTCATATCATTTATCAATTCATTTCCTTTTATCATCTCATTTCATCACATATCATTTATCATATTGTCATATATTTCATTATCAATCAAATCATTTCATTTCACTTATCATCTCTCATTTCATATCATTTATCAATTCATTTCCTTTTATCATTTCATTTCATCACATATCATCTATCATATTGTCATATATTTCATTATCATTTATCATTTCATTTCATTTCACTTATCCTTTATTATTTCATTTCATTTCACTTTTCATCTCTCGTTTCATATCATTTATCAATTCATTTCCTTTTATCATTTCATTTCATCACATATCATTTATCATATTGTCATATATTTCATTATCATTTATCATTTCATTTCATTTCATTTCATTTCATTTCACTTTTCATCTCTCGTTTCATATCATTTATCAATTCATTTCCTTTTATCATTTCATTTCATCACATATCACATATCATTTATCATATTGTCATATATTTCATTATCATTTATCATTTCATTTCATTTCACTTATCCTTTATCATTTCATTATCAATCATTTCATTTCATTTCACTTATCATCTCTCATTTCATATCATTCCATTATCATTTCATAATCATTTGTATCATTATCATTTCATTTCATTTATCATTTCATATCTCACATCATTTCATTTTTACTCATTACATCTCATCACATATCATTTCACTTCATCTCGTTATTCATATCATTTTATCATTTGTCACATTATCATCCTACCATTTTTCATATCGATAAATTCATGATACATATCATAAACACAACATTCATTTTCCATCATATTATCATTTGAAAATTAAAAAAAAACAAACGTTTCATACATACATTTGCATATCATTTTTCACACAACATTTTTTTCATAAACATATAAAATATCACATAACGCATTTTCATAAATCACATCATAAGTCATCCATCTGCATGACATCATTAGTACGCATCATCAATAATCATCATAAACACATCATATCAAATCATCTACATATCATGTTAGTCATAAAATCATTCAAATGCATACCAAAATCCATAACATATAGAAATAAATGCATATCACATAATCAACAAATCATGATAAACATCACATAAATCATCTCATAAATGCACATCACATCATCTAAAAAAAATCATCACCGCTGCATATCATCACTCATAAAAAATGATACAAATGTCCAAATGTCCAATGAAACTACAGAGTTCAAAGAGAGATACATAGGATATGATAAAAAAAATGGCATATACATGCTCCAAAAATGATATACATCATAAGAATAGTTGGTCGATGCCCCTGATCGAGTTGGTCTAGAAGGAGGTGGCCTGCCACTGGTACCTGCTTCTAGATCCTGCCAAGGCCCAGTCACTCCCATGCTTTGTGTATGTGTCTGTGATCTACTCCTAGTCCTACTACGAGACCAGGGAAATGGCTCTCTGCGCTTAGGAGGACACAGCTCCTCATACTTGACACGATAATACTCTGCCTCTTTCGCCATCTCCATGCCCTCTGCAATAGCCTCCCGAAAGGATGCACTCTCTACAATTCCCATCAGTCTCTGAGCTACGCCCTTGGCCTCTGCTACTCTCTATCTCAAAGCATCCCTCTCTATGATCAACTGGGCTATCTGAGGATCTGGGGCAGGCTGCGATACCTGTGCTGGTGCTAGAACCTAAGCCTGTGACTGAGCAAGTTGTGCCTGTAACTGAGCTATCACACTATGTGCCTGACCTAGCTATCCTTGAATAGTCTACACCTAGGCCTGCAAAGTGGCTATTTGTGCTTGCTGTGAAGAGGATGACACCCTAATAACAGTCCGTGGTCTGCCACTAGATTTGGGCCTTCATACAATCTGAGCACTAACTAGGCTGTCAAACCTCTACCTCACTGCCCTCCCCTCCTCCCCTCCATCATCTCCCTCGTCATCTCCATCATCTGGGCTATCCTCATCTCTATCCTCCCCCTCCTCCTCATCTCCGCTCTCCTCCTCCTTTCCTCCACCTACCACCTGCTCTCCACCAACTACACCCTCCTGTCTCTCCACCTCTGGTTGTTGTACCACTGCAATGGGCCCTGGCTCATCTAGGCATGTAAACCGTGGAAATCAATGAGTATGGAAATACACTAGGTACTCATCTGACATCCCTGCATCTGTAACCTCTGGCTTGTACGCCCATACCTCTGGCTACAAGCTAGAATACTATGTGTATGCCACTTGGTATATAATGCAGCGTCCCCATCCAGGATCATCCTTGCGCTTCCCATAGTGAGCAACACCCTGTGGCATCCCCTACGTGAATCCATACTATCTCTGAACCCATAAGGCCAAAAATTTCTCAATAATGAAAGGGGTCCGTCCTATCAGATACCGTGGTATGCAGAAAAATGACATCTCCAAGTGATTTGTGTCCCAAGGCTCACAATCTGTATATGGCCTCCATATAATGACATCCACATCATCCAACGCGCACCGCCAATACTCCAAATTTCCCAGCTTGGGCTGGAAAAGTGCACTTGAATATGCCTCCACATATGGCCTACCTAGTGGCCTCGCCCTAGCACACACTGTCCTAGTAATTACAATATGCTCCTAGGCCCAGATCTAGAGCAGTGTCACACCGTTGGCCAAACTAGTTGACCCTCGGTAGACTAACTAATGTAAATCATGATACAAATGCGCCAAAATGCAGCTCCCCCAAGAGTACCTCTGTGGCTGAGTCACCATCCACTCTAGCATCCTCCCCCACCCAACTGAAAAATCCCTTTGACTGATGGTCCGATCCAAGGAAGCCTCCAATAAATGCCACCAACACAACAACTAAGCCTGGATACCTGCTGAAATCCACCCATGACACCCAATAGCTGACTATAGATGCATCACCATAGATCCTCCTCAGTGCCTTAGTCTCTCCTATCTCCTTGTGGTCATAAACCACAAGGGAACCTACCACAAGAATCCCTAGAATCTTGTATACATCCTTAGGTGTCACGGTCATCTCACCATTTGGCAAATGAAAGGTGTTATAATCAGAATGCCACCTCTGTGCCAATGCAGTCAGTAGTCCCCTGTTGACTCGAATCCCTCGCGGGATAGTCAACAGGGATCCCAACCCATAGGCACCTATCCACTATACCTCTGCAGGAGTTAGCTCTCCTATCCGATCCCAACATATTGGAAAATTATCTCTAATCTGGAGGTTGTCAAACACCTCCTATTGTCATCACAAAGAAAACTAATCAGACTCATACCAAATACTCATATCATGTGCTCTATCTATCAGTGACCCATATCATGTCAGTGACCTATATTAGTGAGCCGTATCAAGTGACCCATATCAGTGACCCATATCATGTCAGTGACCTATATCAGTGACCCATATCAAGTGACCCATATCAGTGACCCATATCATATGAGTGACCCATATCAGTGACCCATATCATGTGCTCTATCTATCAGTGACCCATATCATGTGCTCTATCTATCAGTGACCCATATCATGTTAGTGACCCATATCAGTGACCCATATCAAGTGACCCATATCAGCGACCCATATCCTTGACCCATATCACACAATCAAAACATCATTCTATTTGTATTTCAAGCATAAATGCAAATATGTTGTCATATCAATCATTTGTTTTCTATTGCAAAAAGAAAATTTATCAGAAGTCCTATAAGGCATTTACTCTTTGTCTTCTATTCAGAGAAGCAACGTTATTAGTTAATCATAAGCTTTTCTACCATTTATCCATATCAGCATGATGGAAAAACAATTTCTTTATCTATTGACCAGGAACACAATATAGACCATCAATTTTTATCATGGCATTTTGCCAAAATTTTCCCAAATGCGCTACTTTGCGCCTCCAATGTGCTAAAACTCAAAAGTGCTAAAGTTTCTCCTATAAGCGCTAAAACCCTGGATGCACTAATCTACATAGCGTATGTGCTATTTTATCACCTAGAAGCTCTAAAACCCTATATGCGATGAACTACCTAGTGGATGCGCCACTTCATAACCTTGTTGCGCTAACCCACCCCTGTTGCGACCAATTCCTAGATGCGCAACTTTGTGCCCTAGATGCACAACTCTGTGCCCTAGATGAGTGATTATGTGCTCTAGCTAGAATCACACCTATAAGTGCCAATCTACACTTCGTATGTGCTAAAACACTTGGTTTTACCCTACACCCTATATGCGCTAAAGCACACCCTATAAGTGCTACGAAAATTTGCGAATACGCTAAAACAGAACCGCAGATGCACTAAAACATAATTTCAAAACTTAAATCTACGTAAAAAAAGTACAAAAATCACTAAAAATCATGAAATTTTGACACACAAAGGGTTTAATCAACTCATCGGTGGTCCATACGCGACTGGTCTCTAGAATAGGCGCACCCACTCAAATTTATGAGTGTGCAATGGGATCAACATCTTGCTAAGTCACTATCAGAGCATCCAAACTCACTGTAGCAAAAGAGTAAAAATGACTCCCACTTTTACCCTTTTTTACCTTATATGAGTCATTTAAGGTGGGTTTTTGAGGGCTTTTTCTTTTTCATCACTTTATTTCACCAAGGGCATCTTTTCCCACCTATTTTTCAGGAGCTAACTCACCGAACCACTAGCAGAAGGTTATTTTCATCAAATTTTTGAACTTCATATCATCCTTTGTGATTTACCTCCCGAGGGGGCATCATCAACATTAGCATCAAAAACATATCAGGGGCAAAATAATTTTTTTCTTTGAAGCAATATGTTTCACACATCACTTCAAAGAGGGGCAAAATGTATATGTCTAAAAATGGTCACATTTAATCAAGCTTGTTAATTAATTAAATATAAATTGTTTAATTAATCTTCTAAAGTCACCTACATATAAATAAATTTAATTATTTATTTATATTGTTCACTTTTATAATTCCTCTACTTTAATTAAATAAATAACTTTATTTAATTATCATTGTCTCCCATATTCCTCTTAATTAATTAAATAGATTTTATAATCTATCTATATTAATTATCATAAGTTTGAATTTTTAATTCAAATGATATTCTTTCTAATTCTTCATTTAATTAAATATTCTAAATATTTAATTACCCACTTTCTAATTCTTTATTTAATTAAATATTCTAAATATTTAATTACCCACTTTCTAATTCTTTATTTAATTAAATATTCTAAATATTTAATTAATCCCACTTTCTAATTCTTCACCTTACAATTAATTAAATATTCAAAATATTTAATTAGCAACTTTCCTTTCTTTTCAATTAATTAACTAGTCAAAATATTTAATTAGCAACTTTCCTTTCTTTTTAGTTAATTAAATATTCTCAAAATATTTAATTAGCAACTTTCCTTTCTTTTTAGTTAATTTAAATATTCTAAAATATTTAATTAGAAACTTTCGTCACTTCATATTTAATTAAGTATTTTATATATTTAATTAAATGCTTTTCTATCATCTTTTCACACATAATTAGATATTAAATATTTAATTATGGAAATTTCTAAATTCACCATCGCATGTAATTAATTAAATTTATTTATTTAATTATAACACTTATCTTTTGCTCACTTCTCAAATGGCAACTTTCCTTTAAATCTAAAAGAGAATCTATGTAGAAAAAAACATTCCATTTCTTTCAACTTTTCAAAATCTCTCACCGTTCATCTTGACAAGCTTGATCTCAACCGTTGATCAACTCATCCAATCAAAACTCTTTAAAAACTCTATAAATACCTGTGTGATTCCAAGCATTGGTTACACAGACATAGACACATGCACGCAATTACGCTTGCACACTTCATCTTTTGCATTTCAACAATATTCATATCTTAGCAATAGCATAGTTTTGCATTTTGTATAAGATGCATTCTTGGTTTTAATCTCATTCTCTAGTAGTCCATTTCGTTGAGCTTAGCATATCAAATCTGAGAGAAATTTCAATCAAACGAAATGCTAGAGATAGAGAGAAATAAGACGACTTTGAAGGGGCTGTGATAAGAGTTTGCTCATACTTTCTTTTAGCTTCTTTGATACAACTTTTTATTAAATGTGTTTTGAATTCATTATAATACGAAGATTTTCATACACACACTAAGATTATAAAGTAAATATGCAAGAGTAAAGAGAATAAGGACGATCTCACTAAGGAATTCGTTCACCAGCTGACCCCTCAAAGAGAATGTACTCCTATGCACAACAAGAAAGGAAAAATGTTGGGTGGATGTATAGGGGCCTGCCTCAGTCAGACCCCCATTTAGATGTTTCCACCTCTACGAACAACCAAGGAAATGAGATAGAGGAAATAAAGTAGTAAGGAGAAAAGAAGCACTACAAAGCAGTGTCATGCTACTCAACAAAGTGATAGAGGAGAGGAGAGGGAAGCTTACCACTTCCACTAAGAGCACTCAAGGCTGCTTGGGGGAGAAAATGAGAGTACTTGAGCCTCTGCTGCAATGGTGTGGTCCCAAACTTGCTCTACTAAAGTGATGGAGTGTTGCTTTGGCTATAATGGAATGCTTGAATGCTTGAAGAGAGTGAATGTGATAGTGCAAGAATGGATGCTTGATGTGGTGAAGAGTTGGATTGAATGTTGAAGGGATGAATTTGAAGAAAGGATGGAGAAAAATGGCCATATTCGAGTCGGTCAGTCGAAGGGGGCATTACAACTTCACCTCCAATGAGAAGTGTAACGCCTCTGCAGGTTCAGATGCATGAATCTACCAGGGACGTAAGCATGCCACACAAACATCTGCAAGCCGTGCGGGTGTCCCTAACATAAATGCCTGCACCAACACTCAAAACAGGCACCAAGTGGGATGCACACAATGAGCTTAGGTGGAATTAAGCCTCCAATCTTGGTTTTCTAAGGTGTGTAAAGGAAAAAATTAGATTTGCACATGGGGTGAAAATTCACTCTTATACAAGAATGAATTGTCGGTACCAAAATTCCCTTTTGTACGCTCGCTGAACCACACAACACTCAAAAATTGTTGGGGTGAGACAGGTAGGTGCATTGAATTCCTCCTGCATGTGGCGAGTATACTCAAAGACTGGATGAAGGGATGGGTGAAGGCGTTTGTGGCGATGGAGGCTCTTGATGGGGAGAGGTGGCCCTTAGACGAGGAGGATCGAGAGTTGGGCATTGGAGAAGAATGGGTTGTGAACGATACTAGGAGTTTGGAGGAGTGAACGGACCATCCTGTTCATAATGCCTGTGGTGGTGATTTCTTGGTATCTAGAATGCAACCAAAGCTAAGCAGACCAATGAGGCAGATATAGTAATGCCTAGTCTTGTGCAATGGTGTGGTGGGTCTATGTATTGTCAATGATCAAATGAATGGCCAACTTGTTTTGTGGTGGGTCTGTGAGTAGTTTGCATTGGTGTCAAAGGTTAGTTCGTTCTATGTTTGGGTCTAATTTTTTTCTATATATGGGCTTCTTGCTGAATTTTGATGGGATGCGTCCCTAGCATCTGGTTGAAGGGTCTTATACTATTCAAGAATTGTAATTTTTTTTTTATTAATACAAGATGCTACCCCATATATTACCTATTTATCTATCAAAAAGAAAAAAGAAAATTGATGAAAATTATGGTAATGTGGATTGGGAAGTACAATTTTGGGTTTTAAGTCTACAAATATGGTGAGTAACGGATGGGAGAAATACAATGTATAGCTTGGAAATAGTACAAATTAGGCTTTTTCTATAGTATGGATAAAATATTATTTTCTCCCTAGTTTAAATTTGGTGACAAGGATGCAGATGTGGAAGATCTTTTGTCTCTTTTGCTTTTCTACTCTTTATGCTTTTCTCTCTTTTATGTTTGGTGTATGTGGATACAATTTTGGAGCACGTGGATATTGCTATATCAGCCTGAAGATTCCTTTTGGAAGGTAGAATATGATCTCCATCAACAAATGAAAAAGGTTTCTATCTCATGTATCATTTCCCTCCATTTGGAAATGCAAATATAACTGAAAAGGGAATATATTTTGTATCGGTCCAGTTGAGAAGGTACATGTGTACTTTTTGGCTCGAAGATTATTTTTCTCCTTCATTTCTATAATAAGGAATTCAAGGCTAGAAGTATTGGTTCGTTGTTTTATATTGATCACAGAGAATTTTGTAATGGGAATACATAAAACATTTTAGAGTTTTGTCTTAGGTTTTGAGTCAAGTAGTTTGCATATGTAATTTTGATAACAATACTAGCAATTGAATACACAGTGGTTCAAATTCAAAACCATTTCTCTCCTATATACTCGTTTCATGAATTATGAATAATATGATAAAGGATTATCTTATTTATCAAAGATTGTGTGAATGACAATGCAATAGGAATTTATAAGTAGTGTGATAAGTGTTGTTCTTTAAAAATGATGCAGAATCACATATCAAATTTAATACCATGGAATACAATATAAAATATTAAATATCACAATTTCATGGAACACAATATAAATTAACATCAACCATAGTTTGGAATATGATTCATGAAGTGCAATATAAAAGAAAATATCATGAAGTGCACTGGTTCACAATTTCATGGAATATAATATAAAATATCAACTACAGTTTGGAACAATGGAAATTGATTCATGAAGTGAAATATAAAAACCTAAAAGCTGCTAATTCACTTCCATTCCCCAAATGGAGTCAAGGTCTTGAAAGTGATGTTCAACTTGAGATAACTTAGTAAAAGAATTGTCTTGATTATGATTCCACTCTTCATTTTCTTCGGCCTACGTCTCAAATTCAACATTCATTGTATCACTATCATTTGTCCCACTGCCACTGCTAGTGCCACCAGTACCAACATTTGGAATTGGAGTGTTGCACAACTTGGTCCCTCTTATTTTGCATGTGGACCTCCAAATTGTGAGTGCCCTTTCAAAAGGAAATTTTTTGACATTATACACAATTCCTTTCATCCTCAAGCAATTTTCCAAATTCTTGTTTAGTTTGTTTCTTAACTTTGATTTCAAAAATGCGAATGAAATGAAAAGTCTCTCATCCTCCATCAACCCTAATATCATTGTTTGAAATAAATCAATAAGTTTGAAATATTCTGATATCGAGCCACACAATATTTTCACTCCAACCTAGGTTTGTCCAAACCTTTGTTATGATCCTAGTTCAAAGACCTTCTCCATGCCCATGGAATCATACTGGTCCATCATAATTATTGTAAAATTCTTACATTGTTTTCTAAGCTTATCTTCATTTAAAATTCCTTCTATTGTCCACCTAATTGTACATTACACTTTTCAAAAATTGTTTGATCAAGATATTTACTTTATCATGAAAATATTTTGGGTTATCTCGGTTTACCCAAAATTGAGGATACAAAATACCCACGGCTTCAAGTATTTCATGTTGAGGGAATCTTTCAGGAATCTTTGAGGAAAGAGATTTTGCAATTTCATTCAAATTATAAATAGATTTAACAATGCCATTAAAATCTTCCTCATTAATAGGTACTTCTCTGCTAGAGTACTTGGCTGTCTTACAATGGTACATTGGTATCTCATATCCACGTACACAGATACATACGTGTCTACTTGAATTAAACTATAAATAATTATTAGGATTATTCAAATCAGTAATTTTCCACCACATGAAATAATTTGGGCTTTCTTGTGTTAGATCTAGATATAGATGATTGAGGGGCAAGCATGTATTTTTATGTAGTTTGGAATATTCATAAATATACATAGTTTTGTCTTGGGATTTCTTCACAAGATTGTTCATTTCACCCAACATGGGGAGAAGATTATCTAAATTCAATAGTGTCTCTATATCACTTAACCTATGTAAGAGGTCAAGAGCTTTGTCTACTGCGTTGTGATGCTCATACATTACTCCAATCAAGGATTGATATTCTAAAAGAACTCGTTGCACTAGTCCATGCAGAGAGATCCATCTGGTATCAACATCCTTGAGAAGCTTGTTTCTTGCTGTTATTCCCTTAACAAAATTTTGAAATTTGCATGAAATGTTTGGGGCTTTGGTAGAAGTATGCGTAGAGCTCATGGACTAAATTTTCAAAATTTGATATTGTAGAAAACTTGCTTACAATTTTGAATGCTAAATTCATTATACGGGCCATACAGTGAATACCAAGCATGTATGGTGCACAAGTAGTTTGTAACTTTGTGCAAACACCGCTCCTTTGACCTTGCATCACTATAGCTCCATCAACTCCTACACAATTTTTTTTGCAGTCAACTCATCCATACCTACAATTTCATTCAAATTTTTTTTACTAGTTCAAATAGATTTTGCGATGTTGAACTTTCCTTCATTTTATGAACACAAAGAAGATGAACTTGGTGGACACGTTGTTTTACAATATACAAATGCATACAGAACCAAGAAGTATTTTTTACCATAGTAACTTTATCTAAAGAAAATGCAATGAAGTTTGACTCTTTTAATTTCTCCTTTAAATCTTGCTTTTCCACTGCAGCAAGACTGTTTTCCCATTCCCATCTAGTGTTTATTGACCAATGTGAGCTAGGAAAGTGAGGAACACCCAAAAAAGATAATAAATTACAATATTATGGGTAGTCTGTCATAGGAAACCCTTTGGACAAAATATGAAAAACAACACTCCATCTAAATAATTTTTGACAGGTTTGCTCCTTCCATTGATTTTCCAAATTGAGCCTCAAGTGTACCTTGGCATGCAACAAGCTTCAACATTCTTTGCTTATGTTCTTCATATTCTACAACATACTTAACATGAAGACATTCTTCCTTTGATTTCCATCATATGACTGATTGTTCCTTTCCATCTATGATTTATTTTTCATAAACTTTAATGATATGGTTTTCTATAGTGTCAAGCTTTAGCTGCAACTTCTTGTCTCTTTTACATTTCCAACTACAAACTAGACACATGCATTCTGTTACAATTTCAACATTTTTTTCTTTCCCCAATGGTACAAAGAATGGGTACCTTGAAAACCAAGCAAGTTGAAAATTACTTGTCATTTCCCACTCGTGCCCCACTTTTGATTTGCCTTTTCTTTTCTTGCTACCAACATCATCCTGATCCAAGTCAATTATCTCATTCTGGTTAACCAAGGTATCACTTGGAACATCTTCTACAATATTTCCATCCTCGTTTGATACATTTAACTCAATGAAAATCTCACCTTGACCTTCTAGTGGTGGTGAGGTATATTGTGAATGCCTTCTTCATTAATATTTGGTTCTAGAAGAGTTGATGATGCAACTCCATCTTGATCTGATGGATTAGAAGCATTTCCAATTCTAAAGTAAGACTGTATGGTACCTCTACGGTTTGGGTGTTTTGATGGCCTCCCAGTCCCTTCACCATCCTGAGGAGTCTTACCCTTGTTGCTCAACACATTGATCTCTCACTACGAATAAAAGCTAGAAAATATGTCTTCTTGTTTAAGGATAGAATATATAGATCCCATTCCCTACTCAATATCATATTTAAGATTGAAGCAAGAGTGTAAAAGAGATAAATAAATCTTATAACACTCTAAAGAAATGATCACTCAACTTTAAGTTTACTTTTTCGTTGACTTCCCAATTGAGAATTGAACAAAATTTGTAAGAATAAATGACAGTTTCGATTGTATTTATATCAATCCATATTTGGTGAATTCCGTGGGATTTTTAAATGGTATATTTAAAATTTGGAAAATCCTATGTGCTTATAAAATGATACGTTGTAATTTTCAAGGTGATTATGGCCCTATGATTAGTGTTGGAATATTGTGACTCAATCTCACAGGCTAAAGCCTCTAGAAGAGCAAAGTCAGTATGACATTTATTGTGTCTAGCCGACTAGCAACTGTGAAACCTTATGAAATCTTTAGGTCCCTGAGACCTTGTTGATGTCTTGACAAATGGAGCCTATTGCTGTGATATGATGATCACTGTGACAATTTCTATCTCATTCCACTCGGGGAGATTTCTGGCCAACAATTTAGTTCCTTGTGATAGTCAGGGAGACTTGTGGCAACAAAAGTCTTCGGGGAGAGATTTGAATGCTTGGTATGAAGTCTTATTGAGATGGTATGTCTCGCCGACAGGGTGTTACACTTGTGGTCATCAGAGTAACTGATATGCTTCGATATGGAGTCTTTTTGATATGGAAAGTCTCATCGATAGTTTTACACTTGGAGTCTTTGCGGTAACACTAAGGCTTCGGTGTGAACTCTTGGTGACGAGTGTTGGTCTCATCGATGCTGTGGGGTAGTCTATTTTCGGTATGACTCCTGGTGACTGTTTGATCTTGGGGTGACTTGAAGAGTTCGGTAAGAACTCTCAGCAATAGTGGTAAGTCTTTTTTGATGGTGGTTTTGGCACAACAACATGCAAATAGAATATTTCTATCTTGTTTCTCCTCAAAGAGAAAGATAATTACCTGGATATCTTAGCTCCCAAGGTCTATGTAGTTGTTTCTCAACTGTGCTAATGTTACTCAATTGGTCAATGTAACAGTAATGTTCAAGGGGCCTACTGGTGTGAGCTTCTTGATTGTTCTAAGATGAAGCATGAAATAAAACCTAATTTAAATGGGGTTTTTAAAGAAACAACAAAAGGCAGGTCAGAGCTTCAAAATAGAAAAAAATGATGATTCTTCTAACTTAACCATACTTGCTACCTTTCAAGGAGTTTGTTAACTAAAACTGCAGAACAAAGTAAACTTGTGATTGACACACAACCTCTTTCATTCACAATGCTAATTCAAATAACAGATTTTCTGTTACCATTTAAACAAAACATAAAATAAGACTTCAATCCTTGAAAGATTCTCAAATAAAATGATTAACTTAAAACAAATATCATTCAGGAACACAATATGAAGTAGATTAAAATATGATTGCTTCTACTATTAGTGAAACAGATAAGCAATATTTACAAGGCTGGCATAGTCACCAGTGTACAGAGAATCTATGATTCCATATTGTTTCCAACTACACTAAGAGAACTTGGAAAATACATTACAGCCAATACTGAACTTCACTACTAGACAAGAAGACAAAAGAATCTCTCATTACTAAGAATCAAGATGCAAATCTATCTCCTTCTGCTTTTGAAAATTCCTACTCGATCACTGCTCTTAACTTTTAACCCTTTCTTTTTAGTTCTAATCCTAACTATCTCTTAAAATTTATAACCCTTTTACAAAGAGGCCAGAATGCCTTATATACAAAATGTACCAAAAGGGATGCACTGGCTACTGTTTAGGATTTTTTTACAAAATATCTACTGACTGCAGGAGAGTCAGCTCTCAGATCTTTTTTTTTTTAAAGAATCAATGCTGCATTCAATGAGAAGCCCTGCTATCTGGGTCAGTGATGGCTTGACCTTAGGAGAAGCCTTTAGATCTGTTTGCAGCTACAAAATTTACTCTTTGTCTTCGTGTCCATCTTGAACTCTATTAGGGTCACCTTGAATGCTCCATGGCACTTTACCATTAATCCTGATCAATCTTCGCTGGTGGTTACTACAGCTGTCCCTGTGAGTCATAGATCCTTCCTTCCTTTAGCTTCATGTTCCAGACCTTTGTTGTAGGTTGACCATCTTCTGGAACATCATCGGGCCTCCTTGTAGATTTGAAAATTACACTTGAGCTAATCCATCACCTCCTTGATCTTAGAATGGATCCATCTCACTTGCACTCTGTTGGTCTTCTTACATAGGGATGGTCAATTGGTCAATAGGTCATCTTCTTCTGATTGGAGGAACAAAGGCCACACAGGATTCCTTGGCGATCAAAAGTGGTTTGTATTGTATCACATATTAGTGAGACACTCATTGTGTCTCCCTGATGCGATTATCGCTTTTATCAACCATCGACATGACATTAGATAGTTGGCAAGATGTTTTGATGAGTTGAAGAAGTCATATCGAGTTCACAAAACCTATCGACAAGACTGCATGTTCTCGACAAGACCACATGGCGAAGCCCTTCCTCCTTCAGCGAGCACATTCTCATGTTAGGGAGACCTTACCCCAAACTCCTCTTCCCTTACTGAGCCCCTCCTTATTATCAGCAAGACTCTTAAATGTCAGCCAGAGGCTATGGTGAGTTCCCCTTATAGCATCTCCCATCACTAAGACACCATTGGGTTGGCAAGACATCTTATCAAACCCATTCCATCCGCTCAGAGTCTCCCTAAGTTCCTTTTATTCCCCCGAGCTCGAGTCCTTTTTCCTCAGTGTAACTTTCTTTCTTCACCAAGACCTTTTGGCGAAGGCAAAAAAATCATTTTCCGAGTTCAATGTCTTTCAGTGGGACCTCCCTTCATGTCAGCATGACTTTCCATGGTCGAGGAGACCTCTTGGTGATGCTATCATCCTTCGTAGTGACCATTCCCCTGTCGCTGAGACTAGGGGTCATCGGCGAGACCTTTCGCCGAACTCGTTTCTTTTTGCCGAGACATCTCTATTGGAAAGACTTCTCGCCGAAGCCACTCTGTTTTGCCGATACTGCTTTACTTCAACAAGAGTTCACCCCTTCGGTGAAACATCTTGCCGAAGCCACCCTTCTCTCGGTGAATTTACTTCGTGTCGTTGAGACTTCTTTCAGTCGGTGAGAATTTACACCGACTGAGGCTTCCTTTCACCGAGCACAAACTTTCTCCGGGCTCCTCGTACCTTTTTCGGTGAGACAAAATCCCTTCGCCAAGACCTTTTGCTGAAGACATCCTGTTTTTCCCCGTCGATGAGACCTGATGCACTCATCGAGACTTCATGGCAAAGAGAAAATCTCCTGCCGACGTATGGATCACACTGCCACCGGTCGGTGAGACACAAAGATCTCGGCAAGACCTTTCTCTGAAGGAGATTCTTATGCCAATGGGAAACTCCATGTGAACTTGGATCACTGTGACCTTCGCGAGGTCTTGCCGATAGGCAACACAGACGCTTATCAAAAAAATGCACTGGTAGTCAGAAAGACATTTGCAAGATCTTGTCGACTTTCTTCTTAGAGGAAAATTAGGACCAACCAAACTGAGGAATGCATTCCAACTGAGCTCCCTTGAAAAATATCATCATGTGCATTGTTTAATCCTATAGAATAGAGTCCCCAATAGTCATCAGAAGGACATAAGATATATTATAATAAATATTCTATTGTCCATGATTATTTCACTTAATTCTTATCAAGAAGAAAACCAACTTAAGTTGAGACAGAACCAAAATTTGACAAAACCAGAAGACAAATTTAGGCAGAAAACCAGAACTACCAAGAGGAAAGCAAGTAACCAAAAGAAAAAGAAATCAGAAAGAGAAAGGGGGACCCATTTTGTTCCAAATAAAAATGGGGGTGGTTATGCAAGGCATAAAAATCTTGTTGACTATTGGACATTTCAGAATGACTTAGGAACTTCGGTATGATGTCTCACCGAAGAGTGATAGTCTCACCAAAGGGAAAGCTGATATCTATGTGAACTTTGAACATCAGTATGATGTCTCATCAAATAACGATGGTCCTGCTGAATAGCAATACATGTGATGGATATCGGTATGATGTCTTGGTGACAAGGGGAAGTCTGAGTGACAACTTGTGAACTTAGTGTAACCTCTTGTCGATAGTGATGAGTCTGGCCGATATTAATAGTTAGATCTTGTGGCATCAGGGAGACATGGTTAGTGTCTCACCAACATGCAAATAAGGTTTGAATTCCTTTGAACGAGTGATGACTATCCTACATGGTGAGTCTACGACCAATCAGAGAAGCCGAATGGGAACCGTTGGAAGTTAGTCTATTGTGGCCATTCTGTGAGGAAGATGTTGCTTCTTTGTTATCAGAAGAGATGAGAAGGAAATATTCTAAGATGGTGAAGGAGGCTCTTGCTGTTAGAGGCAGATCAAAAAAAAAAGGTAAGAAGAAGGACAAGAAATCCAAATCAAAATTAGAGGGGAGATCAAATTTTCCTGGAAAGAAGTCCAAGGTGAAGTGCTGGAACTGTGGGCAACCTGGTCATGTCCGAAAAGATTTCAAAGAGGAGAAAAAGAAGAAGAAGAAGAATTATTCTGACTATGATTCTTCTCAGAGTGATGCAGACGCCTTCATTGTAGCCTTGGCTATGTAGGCATTAGATGATGTCTAGATGATTGATTTTGGAGCATCTTTCCTCGTGACATCTCATGGAGACTGGTTCATGAAGTATGAAGAATACAATGGTGGGAAGGTGTATTTGGAAAGTGATTCATCTTTGGAAATTGTTGGTCGTGGAAGAGTCAAAATTCAATTCCCTGATGGAAGAGTGAAGGGAATCAATGATGTAATGCATATACTAGGTCTGACTCAAAATCTACTTTTTGTTATTAAGCTGAATGATATTGGAGTGCAAGTCACATTCTCTGGAAATGGCTGCAAGATGACTAGAGGCTCAATGGTGTTAGCAAGGGGTGCTCGGATTGGTACCTTGTATAAGTTGGATGCACATGCTATTCAATGTAATAGTGTCTTTGTAAAGTCACAAAAAGCTACTCATGGAGGAAAAGAGGGAAAAGTTCCTGATAGTGTAAACTCTATGGAAGTTAAACTTCCAGCAAAAAAGACTATGCTCTGGCATCATAGGCTAGACCACATTGGAGAGAAAGGTTTGAAAAATTTGAAGAATAAAAACCTAGTTGAAGGGCTTGAAGATTGTAACCTTGAATTAAAATTTTGTGAACATTGTATATATGGAAAACAACACCATGTTTCTTTTTATTCCAGTCCTCACAAATCTAGTTTGCTTGATTATATTCATTATGTTGTTTTTGGTCTAGTGAATTTTCCTTCTTTGTCTAAGTTAAGGTACTATGTATCATTTATTGATGATTATTCAAGAAGATCATTTGTCTATTTTTTGAAAAGTAAATCAGAAGTGTTTAGTCAGTTTAAGGAGTTTAAAAACCTTGTAGAAAATCAGATTAGAAGAAAAATAAAATTTTTAAGGATGGATATTGGCGGTGAATTTTTTTTCTGATGATTTTGAGAGGTACTGTAAAGGCCATGGAATTAAAAGACATAAAACTACACCTTATACTCTACAGCAAAATGGAGTTGCAGAAAGGTTCAACAAGATAGTGATGGAGAGAGCACGAAGTATGTTGAGTAGTGCTGGCTTGGAGGAGAAGTTCTTGGCTGAGGCAGTTGCTACAACATGTTACTTGATAAACCAATCTCCAAATTCCACTCTTGTTGAGAAAAAACCTTTGGAAGCATGGTCTGGTAAGAAGCCCTCTTTGAGACACATTCAAGTCTTTGGCTATGAGGCATATGCATATGTGTCGAATGAGAAAAGATCTAAATTGGAGAACAAGGTTGTGAAATGTATATTTATTGGCTATACTACTAGAATAAAAGGATACAAGATTTGGAATCCTGATATGAAGAAGGTTCTATACAACAAAAGTGTTATCTTTCGTGAGCTAAAGCCTTCTACCTTGGATCTGCAGTCAAAAACAAAATCAGAAAACAAAAAGGATGTAGTTGAAATTCCTCCTACACTAGATAAAGAGGAATTGAAAATTCAAAATGAACTTGAAATTGAGGAGAGCTCAAGCAATTCTGAGAGTTTTGAAGAAGAAGAACCTCAACCTCAACAAGTGAGGAGGTCAACTCATGAAAGAAAGCAACCTGATAGGTATGGGTTTTCTTTGGTAGATTCTACTTGTGCCTATGCTTTAATTTCTAGCACTGATGAGCCTAGGATTGTGAAAGAGGCATTTAGAATGTCCAATTCAGATGCTTGGTTGGAAGCCATGAATGAAGAAATGACATCATTAGAAAAGAATGATACTTGGAGTTTGGTGCCCTTGCCTGAAGGCAGAAAAATTGTTGGCTACAAATGGGCATTTAAAAAGAAAATAGGTCTAGATGGAAGTGTGGAAAAATACAAGGCGAGGTTGGTTGCGAAGGGTTATTCTGAGGTAGAGGGAATTGATTATGGGGAAATTTTTTTTTTCTTTAGCTAAGCTAATGTCCATTAGATTTCTTTTGTCACTTGCAATAGCGTATGACTTAGAGATTGAACAGATGGATGTGAAGACAACATTTCTTCATGGTGATCTTGAAGAAGAAATTTATATGTCCCAGCTTGAGCACTTTGTGGAGAAAGGTAAAGAGAAACTGGTATGCTAGTTGAAAAAGTCTTTGTATGGGTTAAAGCAGTCTCCTAGAATGTGGTACTAGAAGTTTGACACTTTTTTTTTTGTCATTGGGATTTGTAAGATCAAAATATGATCATTGTGTGTATTACAAAGTTGAAAGTGATCGAGTCCTTATTATTGCTCTCTATGTTGATGATATGTTGTTCATAGGCAATAGTAAGTTAATGATTTATGATCTTAAGTCTCAGTTGTCTACAAAGTTTGAAATGAAAGATCTTGGTGCAGCGAGGTATATTCTGGGAATGGAAATAACTAGGGATAGGAAGAATATAAAACTTTGGCTTAGTCAGAGTAAGTATATAGAGACTATTCTAGAGAGATTTTGCATGAATGATTGCAAGTAGCTAGTTGTTCCAGTTTTGCAAGGAATGAAACTATCTGTTGAAGACTGTCCAAAATATCCTACTGAGATGGAGGACATGACCAGTGTACCTTATGCTAGTGCGGTTGGAAATCTTATGTATGCAATGGTATGTATAAGGCCAGACATTGCCCAAGCAGTGGGAGTACTTAGTCGGTTTATGGCTAATCCTAGGACACATTGGGATGTTGTGAAAAGAGTATTTAGATATTTGAAGGGCACTTTAGAATATGCTTTGTGTTACCATGGTAACTTGGTTGAATCACAAAGGACTCTCAACATTCGAGACTATGTGGATTCTGATTGGGCAGGGGACATTGACAACAAAAGATCCACTAGTGGATATATTTTCATGATGAATGGTGGTGCAGTGAGTTGGATGAGTAAGCGGCAGGCTGTAGTCGCTTTATCCACTACAGAGGTAGAATACATGGCAGCTACACATGCTTGTAAAGAAGCAATTTGGTTAAAAAATTTGTGTTCTAACATTGGTTTTGATGCAAGGCAAATAACAATTTATTGTGACAGTCAGAGTGTATATGTTTGGTAAAGAATCCTACTTTCCATGCCAGGAAGAAACATATAGATGTATAGTATCATTTTGTATGAGATATGGTGGAGGATGGAAAGGTCTCATTAGAAAAAGTGGATACTCTAGAGAATGTTGCAGATGCATTGATGAAGCCAGTGAGCACATAAAAGTTCAGGTGGTGTGCCAGTTCGATGGGCCTTAGTGCCCATGAATTTTAGTAGTTTTGTTGTGCTCTAGAGGTTCCTGTGTGATCTTCGTCAAGTGGGGGATTATTGGAATATTGTGCCTCAATCTCATAGGCTAAAACCTATGGAAGAGCAAAGTCGGTATGACATTCATTGTGTCTAGCCGACTAGCAGTTGTGAAAACTTATGAAATGTTCAAGTTGCTGATACCTTGTTGATGTCTTGCTGAATGGATCCTATTGCTTTGACATGATGATCATTGTGACAATTTCTATCTCACTCCACTTGGGGAGATTTCTGGCCAATAGTTTAGTTCCTTGTGATAGCCGGGGAGACTTGTGGCAACAAAAGTCTTTGGGGAGAGATTTGAATTCTCAGTATGAAGTCTTATCAAGATGGTATGTCTCGCCGACAGGGTGTTACACTTGTGGTCATCAGAGTAACTCATATGCTTCAGTATGAAGTCTTGTCGATATGGAAAGTCTCACCGATAGTTTTACACATGGAGTCTTCGCGGTAACACTAAGGCTTCGGTGTGAACTCTTGGCGACGGGTGTTAGTCTCACCGATGCTGTGGGGTAGTCTATTGTCGGTATGACTCCTGGAAACTATTTGATCTTGGGGTGACTTGAAGACTTCAGTAAGAACTCTTAGTGATAGTGGTAAGTCTTGCCGACTATTGGACATTTTAGAATGACTTGGGAAATTTGGTATGATGTCTCACTAAAGAGCGATAGTCTCACTGAAGGTAAAGCTAATATCTATGTGACCTTTGAACATCGGTATGATGTCTCATCGAATAACGATGGTCCTCTCGAATAGCGATACATGTGATGGATATCGGTATGATGTCTTTACGACAAGGGGAAGTCTAAGTGACAACTTGTGAACTTGGTGTAACCTCTTGCTGATAGTGATGAGTCTGCCTGATATCGATAGTTAGATCTTGTGGCATCAGGGAGACATGATTAGTGTCTCACCAACATGTGAATAAGGTTTGAACGCCTTTGACCGAGTGATTACTATCCTATGTGGTGAGTCTATGACCAATCAGAGAAGTCGAATGGGAACTATTGAAGTTAGTTTGTTGTGGCCGTTTTGTGAGGAAGTTCAACAAACAGGGACGATATGGATATATTTTGTAATTGCAAATGCTGTTTTGGTTAAATGGATAGTTGATCAATGTTTGATGCACAGTTGGATGTATGATCATTGTGAATTCAATTCTGAAAGATTGTAACTTGAATGTTCTGTACAAGGTTGATCATTGAATTTGCTGCTGTAATTTGACATTAGAAAGATAAGTCTGATATCTGTATGTAATCTCCATTACTGTAATACAAAGTGACTTCTCTAGGTGTGGTGGGTTTTTCTCCCACGTAAATCTGGTGTTCATGTGTGTATGTTATATTCTATGTTTCTGTTATTTCTTAGAAGTGTATCTTAATTGGACTGTAATTGAAAATTTAAAAGAACCTCTACATTCTTCCCTGAGGTTTTGACAATTAGGAGACTTGTTCCCGGACCTTAGCTTTCCTTACAATTAGCATGGACGTGTCATGACAATTGGTGAAATGTGTCCTCAATTATAATTATTTTTTAATGTTATGGGAAAAATAGGTCCTCATAAGAAACTCTTTATAAATTTTAATTGGAAAAATGGGTCTTCACAAGCAACCATTTGTAAATTTTAATTGGAAAAATGGGTCTTGATACAATGTTGTTTTAATAGTATTGGAAAATATGCAGGTGCTTTATTACATGCTTCCAAGATTCCAGGAAAAAATATTAATTAGTCCATTTGAAACACGTATTTTGTTATGCCAAATTTTTTGCTTAAATATGCCTCATAAAAAAAATCATTGGCGAATAGACTTGCATTGGACCGATAATTCACAAAATATGGGCTATTTGGACACCCTATTAGGTGCGATTAATTTGCCAATTTTGAATTGGCTAATTTGTAAAATTCAACAATTGGCGAAGATTCACCACTAAAGTTTTCCTTGAATCTCTTAAGTATTTTAGTACAAAAAATTTGGTCATTCCTTACTTCTAAGGTACCTCCTTTCATCCCTCACCAATGTTTTGACACTAGATTTTGTTATTTATCTAAATTTTCCTAAGTATTGACAAATTTTTTGTGTTTTAGATCCCTCCATCCTTGTTGGAGTTGTCATCTTATTCGTGCTTCCTTAAAAGTCCAACACCTTGCAAACATCATGTTGATGTCAACAATACTAATGTGATGAAACCATAAGTTCGATGAAATTTTAAAGTTCCTCACCCCTCATTTCCTTCCATTCCAAATATAAGATAAGTCTTTCAAAGTCAGAATTTTATCCATCCCTTATCTAAATAGTTTTTCCATTCCCCTAAAAGTCTGAAATTTCTTTATTTTCTTTATAAAGTCCTTTCAAAATCAGACTTTCAGCCTCCCCTTAACATGGTGCCAAGTTAAGATTCTGCTTGAACCCCAATCTTGAATTCCCTAAAGTCTTTCCTTTGTTAGAGTTCCCTTGTCAATCTTCCTCCTTTCTTCATCCCTTCTAGCATGACTTTCATGTTAACCCTAACTCCTCAACTCTCTAATATTGGCATGTGGTATAAGTTTTCTATGAGCCCCAACATCTAAAATTCCCACCATTTCTTGTTATAGTTTTCACCCACTGATGAAACAACCCAAGAGCACCATTAATGCTTTTCAATGCTTATGAACCACTAGATTAGATTTGATGACACCCGTAAGTCATTATTTATATAGATTGGAATAGATCCAAAATGGATAATGATGCTTTTCTCATACCATTATTTGTTACATATGCTAAGTTTTTGGTGCCCAATATCTAAGATGCTATCCCAAACTTCTATTTCAATAGATTTCTTGGGAGATTTATTTGTCCTTGCATGTGAAACCTCACACCATTAATGACCAAGTGTGTTAGAAATGAAAGGAAAATGGTTCCCCATGCCTCGTGGATACACCAAGACATGACAGGGTTTGATTTCAATTACAAAAATGATGAAAAACATGTTGTGGTGGTATAGGTGCCCCTATAACTGACCGAAATCACAAAATTTTAGGTGTTTCATGCAAATATTCAACTTTCCATTTTGGTATGGGTTACCATTATGTATATACATAGTCATTTTCATTATTTAAAGAATGGGAAAGTCATTTTGGAGAAGAATAGTGGAAGAAATGTTTAGACAACTAGGGTTTTAATTCAAATGAAGAGAAATACATTATTTTTACATTCTAGTGATTTGGGTTCATCCCAATTTGTAACATGGATATATTCTAAAATTTAAAGAATTAGTTTAAAGTGTGGAATACACATTTTTTTAATGTCTCCCTTAGTATCATGTTCATTTTTTGATGTACATGTGATTGACTAGCCTATCAGATGATTGTAAAAACCCTATAATTTTTTTGCATGGTATTTAAAAAAAAAAATAAAAGAAAAATTTAGGTTTTATTGATGGGTGTTTTTGCACTTCTCAAACATAGGTAATGCATAAGTGCATCACCTCTCTTGAAAGACAATTTCCTACAAGTAAATTGCATAAAACTATCCCAAGGTTTCAGATGTCAAGTCATGATGGTGCTTGGAATATCTTAGTTGTTTCATGTGATTTTCTAGCAATCACACAACAACCTTATGTATGTTAAGTTAGAAGGGAATTAGTTCTTCAAATGGAGTTCTCAAGGTGTTGGAATTGATGCACAATTATTGAAATTTAAAAAAAAATAGTCTAAGACTCCACTTTCATCATCAGATTTGGCTTTACAATGATGCTTGAACTTTGCATCAATTACTATTTTAAATAAAGGTCAAAAGGGAAGGGAAGAGAGTAAGTTCATAGACCTAAAACTACTGATGAACAGTGATAATGGAGAACACTACAATGGACAACCTTCTTGAAACTAAGTTCCACTTAACTAAGCTAGCTAACAGTCTCATGAAACTAGTGCAATCTTCTAAGGTCTATGGATTTTCAATCATTCATTCACCATAAAGCATGAATAAATATATAATTTAAGTGCATCATTCAATTCATGTTCAGACTAGCTTTACATTACTATTTATCATCAACAAACAAAAAAAAGCATGAACAAGGAAGGGCATCAACACAATAGAATTCTTCAACATCAATGAACAACACTAACTAATCTACTAAAGCATGATAAACACATAGAACAACAAACTAAATCTACTCAAATCTATTAACTATGAGGAGAAGAATCATGAAACATGAATGAAACTCAAGAATCCACCCAAAAGAGCAATGAATTTCTATTAGAATTTCAACATGTCTTTACAACAACTCAACTCTCTCTTGAAAATGAGAGGAGACCCCCTATTTATAGTGTCCAAAAAGAAAAATGAATGGCCAAGATTTAATCTCATTGTGTGGCCAAGATTTACTACAAATTAGGGTTTCACCTACCCCTTAATATTTTACAATTTAAAATTACATCTTTGTCTTTTAGCCTATTTTGACTTTTAGCACTAGGCACTATAGCACTTTGTCTTTTAGTTGATTTTCCTTTGCTACAGCTACATAGTGAGGAACTAATCATCAATTACTGGATTTCCTTCTTCTTCTTCATTGTGGCGTATCCCATGAATTGGCCAATCAATGCCTGAAGCTTACTCCATTCCATTATATCGGATTGGAGCAATTGGAAGTTTAATTTTCTGGATCTGTTGGTAATCAAGTCCCAATATTTGTTTCATTTTGGTGTGTTCTTGATCACTTGTTCTAATTGAGTGAAGGCCCGAGTAGCGAAATCCATAAAATCTAGTGTGATCATATTAGTGGCCTCATTCTCCATCTTCTTGTGAAATTATGGCCTTATTTTCTCAGGATCCAACTCAACGAAAGGCATGTCATAGTCCGTCATGAGCTTTAAATATTCTTCGCAAGCTACCCAATGTTCTTTGACCCAATCTAAGTCTGGCTCCACTTCATGGAGCACTTGTTCCAAAATTTCTCTCATGTGATCGAGGCCCAATTTCCATGTCTCGATGAGCCAATGGCCATCCTTTACCAGTGCCATCTCTTTTTCGTAGGCTTGCTCAGGCATCTTGAGGATAGCCTCAAGTTTGGGGTACATGATTCTATATAGTTCCAGGAAGTCAGTACAAAATTTCCTCATGCCTTCGAGCTGATTTTGTACCTCCCTAAACTTATTCGTCATCCAGGCAACGTGGCCAATACCCATATCTCCATTGTACAATACTTGCCAGAACTAGTCTTTAGTGGACTTAGTCTAGTTTTTCCTTCTCTCTAATTTGCATATATGATCCTTGGAAAGCAGTAGAGGAGTGGTTGATGATGTCATGGGTAGTTCCTTAGTGGAAGACCATGTTTTTATATAGGCTGTAAAATCTACTACCTATGCCTTTAATTCTTCCTTGGAGGATTGATCTTTGTTCATTAGATGCACAATAATGGCAAAAGATCTTTGGAGATGATCAATTTTCTATTCCCTTGTGGCTATCCCCAAGGTGATAGTGGAGATATTGTAGCTAACTCTTCCTTTATCCATCACTATAGTAGCTATTTTTATAGTCCTCAATCCCAATGCATCCATTGTGGTGTGGGATCTGACCTTTGGCTTCTTCTCCTTATTTGTTCCTATTTGAGCTCAGGATAAGATGGCTTCTAGTCTTTCCTTGGGGTCCATGAGGGCAAGAGCCTTCTTCTGTAATTGCTTCTCCAACCATTTGGGCTTCTGAGATCCCTCCTTTGGTGATTCATGATCACCTTCTTCCTTTTGAGTATGCTGGATCTCTATTTCTTGGTGGCCCGAAGCTTCCTGCTCTATTTTCTCTTCTTCCTCTTCATTTGAGTCATGGATGAATATAACCTTTTCTTCTAGTGACTCAGTAATGGCTATGTTTGCTTTTGGGCTATCTTCCCCTTCATATGACTTTTCTTCTTCTTCTTCTTCTTTCCCGTGCTCTACATGTTAGTCTATTTTTGGGCTTATTCTTATTTCAGCCTCTTCTTAAGGATTTTCTTCTTCTCCCACATGAGGCATTTATCCATCATGACCTGGGCTTTTATCTTGTTCCTTGGTTGGAGGTTTTGTGGTTACCTCCATTTCTTCATCTGTCTCCTTATTTTCTTAAGAGGACTTCCTTTCAACTTCCTCCCCAACATCTTTGAGTTGTCGAGCCAACTCTTGCTCAAGTTATTCATCAGAAGTATCCATTATATATTTGGCGCCAAGGTATTCAACATCTTCCTTAGAGGATTTTGTTTCTTCTCCTTCATGAACTACCTCATCAATGATTAGATGCTAATGTTCTGGATGCTCATGGTAGTCATCAGATTCCTCCATTTCTTTGGCTGCTTCCCTCTCTTATCTTTCTAGTTCTCCAGAAATTTGCATCATTGCATCCATCTTGGGTGGTTCAGTTAGAGGAGGTGCAGGGAGACCAAAAATGACTTGATCTAGGGCGACTTGCATTGCAAGGTTCATTAACACTCCAAAAAGCTCCACTGGTATATTTTGGATATGTTTGGTGAAAGCTTTTGGGTGAGCAACAGTGGGTATTGTTGCTACAGAGGTAAAAAAAACTATAGTGGATGGAGACATGGAGGAGGACAAGAGTGGAGAAGTGGTGGTAGAAGAAGAATCCCTCACCATAATGGGTTTAGTAGGTGAGGTGGAGGCTAAGTGAACTAAAATTTTCACCTCGGGCAGGGAGGAAGCAAGTAGTGCCTAAGATGCTGGCGGAGGAGTAATGGTAGCAACAAGAGCAGAGGTGACAGGTGGAGACTTTGGTTGCTTGACCTCTTCTTCTTCTCCCTTATGGAGTGGGTCATCTTGGATCATGGGAATCTTAGTGAATTCACCTTATTTCTTTTCCTTCTTTGAAGGCTCACTCTCTAACGCCTTTCTTGAATACACCTTATGCTTAGATTGGCGTTCTTCTACCTCCTTCCTCTTCTTTGACCTGGTGGTGGAAGGAGATTTTGAAGTCTCTCCAGATGGGGCAGCATCAATCCCACTGCCAATTTTTCTTTCAAGCTCACCATAGGTCAGAGTTGCTCCTTGGAGCTTTAGTTGATAAATTTTCTCATCAACCCACTAATTTGTCCTAGCCTCTATTGGTTTTGTTAAAATATCAAGGTCATTGAGCTCTTCCTCATCCCAGTCAATTAGGGGTAATGGCAGGTTGGCACCAACATCAAATCTCCAATCAATGACAATATTTTCATCCTCCACAACTTGATCCAACATCAAGAATAAGTTGACTATTTTAACAAAGTACACCATCATGCGCATATAGTGCCTCATGCACACTTCTTTTTCATCTTTGCAATTTTACCAAAAGTTTTCAACACTGTGTGAGTGGGCATATTCTCTCCTAACCATCTTCTTTAGTTTTCCATATGGATTCATCCATGGCCAAGCAATATAGAGTTCCAAATTATATTTGTTAATCTCTTTCTCAGAGTACTTCACACATTGGGATGTGGGGATTGCATACATACCCTAGCCAAATGTGAGAGGATAACGTATTCTAGGCTTATGCTTGTCACTTAGAAGAGTATGTGCATGTTGTAGCTGCCTAAAGCCTTCTAGCAATACCAACCAGTCATTTGGATACCAGGGTAGGTTATATGGCCTCTCAAAGAAGCCCTTGGTTCTGATGTAGGTAAATTTAGGAAATTGGATAAATAGGAATATGAACCAGTGGATGAATGTATTGGAACTATGAGTGACTCTCCTTTCGAAGTCTCCTGCGAGAAGTCTGATGATATGCTCGATAAAGGCATCATTTACCAGACAATAGTCTTTCTTGAAATTGCAGTATTGAAGCTACAGGTGCCTATCATATACCTTTAGTTCTCTCCTTGAAGTTTGGATCTATGCCACAAATTATGGAACAAGGTCAACCTGTAGGTAGACCAAGTAAGAGGTCATATAAAATTGAGAAGTCTTCTTTACTGTTACAAACTGCTCATGCAAGAAGTTGTTGATCATTTTGGCCCAGTTGAACTTGGCATTCCCCCTGATAATCTCTTCTATGAAATAAAACATCTAGTCCTGAAAGTATTTTGTAGTCGAGATGCCCATGACCCTACTCATCAAAGTTACCAAGTCATGGTAGTCTTCATGGAAATCACTTCTAAATAGTTCTTGGGGTACATATTTTTCACTACCCCTTTTCTCTTTCAGCCATTACTGATTAATTAGTTTTTTGCATCTAAGAGGATCAATTTTCCATGTGCTCTCAACATATTCTTTAGTTATCTCCTCCATTGGATCAAAGGTGGAAATGTGGAAATTTTTTCCAATGAACCTGGAGGATAGGTCAGCCAACACTCTACCATCTTGATCAACAATTATTCTAGTTTTATCTTGGTATGCCTCTCTATAGGCCATCACTAGTTTAGGAGCCACAAGAGCAGGCAAGAAACTAGCTACCTTGGCCAATCCACTTTTCCTAATTTTCTTTGCATTCTCTATAACAGGATTGGCAATGAATCTCTATCAAAATTCATTAATGTCAATATGTCCCAGGTTTGTGTCTGAGATCATATCCCATTCTGTGGTAACTTTAGTGGTGATCTCCACCCCTTGAAATTTGTATTTCATTTGGTCTTTATCCTCCTTTCCCCTTGGTGCTTTGGTGGTTTTATTTCCCTTTTCCTTCTTTGTGGATGCCCCCGAAGGTCCTACAACTAATTCCATAAATCCTACAAGCAAAGGAGCCATAAGCATATTCATGTGAAAAATACGGGGATCGTTAGCAAAATCCTGCAAAATTAATGTTATATCAAATAATTTATCATTTATAGACCATAACATTCCTTTTAGATCATCATTTACCTTCTGTTTGAGGGAGATATGGAAATGCGGGCCCAAGGGTACAGACTTCCTTGGGTTGGCTGCTATTTTAAAGGCAGTTGCATATAGATAGCAAAGAGGGCATGACGGCCCATATGCGGGAACCCACATCAATTTTTCCACCTTGCGAAGGGGCCGACCAAGAGGTTAAGTCATTCTGACATGTGGGCTTGATCATTCTTGAGGTCTTGGAAGTTTTAACTCAGTCATTTTGGCATGCGGGTCTAAAGGTTGCGGGTGTAGGAGGAATCTCAACTGTTTAAGGGCTCCACCATTTAAAATGATGCTGACAAGGTGGAATCTCACAGATGACGTCCCACAATGCTGGATCCTTAGCTAGGGAAGGTAGTGTCAATTTGGCTTCAAATTTCAATTTGTTCAGTTGAATGCTGGTAGGGAACCACATAAGGACACTAGATGAAAGATGTTTAGGATAGTGGAGAAGGGACGGTGGCCTGTTGGTGGTGGTCCACATCATCAAGTCCACAGAGGTCATCAATAGGCGTTACTTGTTTTTGGTTAGATGGCAGTAGGGAGGTCGGGCCTTGCATAGTGGGCAGTAGGTTTGGCATGGTGGTTTGAAAGCGACAAAAGTGGGACGACGACCCACAAGCAGCCATTTGCATTGGTTTTCCCACATCAAGTTTTACTTAATGATTTTCAATAAATGCTCGAAAAAGTTGGTGGTGGGGTCCACAAAGTGGAAAGGTGAAGGTCCTCAGCTATGTGAAATGGTGGACATATGGAAGTGGCGAACCATAGATGGTGGCCCACATCAAAGGGTTTGTGATCAACATACTTAGCCATTTTCATTTTAGGGACTCAAAGGGATGCAATGGGTGTGGATTTTGTGAGGAAGACAGATGGGAAACTAAGGCTATTTGGAACGATGAGCATCAGGCAGTGGCCTGTGAACGGAAGTCCACAATGAGCCACCCATGAAATAATCACACTTAGGAATTTTGATTGAAAGGGTCAAGCAGAAATGGACAATGCGGGGCCTGCCCAGCAGAAGGAACAAAGGGTCTTTCCATTTGGTAACAATTGTGTGAATGACAGTGAGGAGTTGACCGAAACTCACATCCAATTGTTCGTAGGAAGATTTGGGCGATGAGCTCGGTTGGCAGACATAGATGCGGTGGGACCTACAAGGTGGGAGACCGAGATCGATTAGCCATTGGAAACAACAAGGCACAAAACGAAATCCGAATGTGGAAACTCGCATTCCCGAACCCACAAGGTCAAAAGGATCCTGCTTGACTTATGATTTTCGCTAAGTTCAAAAATTTTGACAAAGAGGGGGAGTCTTCTCCAATGAGTGGGTCTGAGGAACCTATCTGCCAGTCATTCAAAGTTTGTCATTGGAGTGTTAAAGCAATGATGACGAAGGTGTTGTGGGCCACAAGAGCTCGACAACCCTGGTTCAAGAACGAAAATGAAGGGTGAAGGTTCCTCATGTGCCCAACAAACGAATTTCAAAGGATTTTCAAATTTTTTAAAAGGTGGGTTTTGTGCGTCGTGGTATTATCTAACTAGCCTTGAGGTTTTTCTTCTTAAGATTTTAATGAATTTACAAAAATGAAGGAAAAGCCATAAAATAGGCGACGGTGGAGGTCCTACCTGATAGACCCGCAAGAACTTGATGGAGAAGTTGAAGATTACAATGCACGAATGACAACAGGATCTTCGCGGGCGTAGAGGCGACGACAACTAGAAGGCTTTGACAGGATTTCAGAAAGAATATTGGTGAAAATGACTCGTCAGAAGCTCCTATTTATAGACTTTTGGGTATTAAATTTTTTCCATAAATGTGGATACGAAGGTAGATGGAGGTTGTTGGCATGCCATTTGAAACAACCATCGGCAGGTACGATGGGGTCTGCAGGGCGGACGACACCCAAACATTAGCCGTTTGACGGGTCAGTGAAAGGAAACAGTGACATAGGCTGCAGATCCCACAAAGCAGGTGGATATTCTGAATCGGTTGCCATCAGGATGGAAGTGAATGGATGGAATTCTGCATGGAGTGGCCCGCATGAGTGGACCTATAAAGGGTGAAGGACGTGAGTTTTGAAGTTTCAAGGAAAACTGCCAAAGGAACTCCGTGAAGGAAAAAGGCTTGAAAATTTCAAAGGTGGTGAAACTTGGTCAACTCAAGATGATAGCTTTGGGACTCCCTGACCATTTAGGACTCAAAATAGGGGGCACACAAAATGAAGCGAAGGAAAAAGCAACCTGGCAAGGTGAAAGGAGAGGGTCCCCGTTCTGAACGAGGTGTGTGTGCTATAGGCACAAGTTTCGCTATGAATTACTCTTGTAATATCATGAAAATTTAATTCTTTCATTGAAGGTGATTGTAGAACCTAGTTTTTTTATTTATTCCTAAGATATATTGTCTTAAATGAAATCCTCGTTAAGGATTCACATTGATATTTTAGTCGTTGTATATTTTGAATTAAGTGATGACTTTGTAGCTTAAAAATATTGATTCTCTTGAAAGCAAGTCAATTGATTATGAAGATTATCACTATAAGATCCGTCAAAAATCTATTTTCTATCATGTTTTACACAATGTTCCCAACTTGACACAAGCAAAGAGGACATGGGAAAATGCTGAGGGAAGGATTTTCAATTGTGAATTGTAGTTTTCTTATTAGTTACTAAAGATATTTCATAGCCCTCATGTTATGGGATCCCATTCCTTGTAGACATCTATCAAATAGTTCATTCATCTTGTTTTTCCTTCACATTTCTGCATGCATGTTTATGGTGGTATTTACAACTCTAATATCTGCTGAAAATCCCCATGAAACCATGTTACAACAACTCTCACTTCTTTGTCTATGCTTCAAAAATTCGCATGGATGTCTGGCAGGGCACTCCTTGTAAGATTTTCTATTAAGTACACCCAAGATAGAATGAAAGATTAGGAAAGAATGAAAGAAAAAATATGCTAGAATAAATTGTATTATATATAGCAAATGAGTGTGTGTGTTAAAACTATGCAAATAGTTATTTCTTTATATAGAGAAGACAAGATATGACAAATTCATCATCAACAATTCACCTAAGGAAAATTCACCGCCAACAATTCACTTTGGGAAAAGTCACCGCCATGACAATTCACTGCACAAAAAATTAATTGCATGAATTTTTGGCAGTTAATTTTCCATGGCAGTGAATTTTCCTGCAATGAATTGTTGACGGTGAATTTTCTGTCAGTGAATTGCTAACTATGAATTTTCTTAAAGCAAGAGAAGACAATGCATGAGGTAACTCAAGATCTCACAGAGCGTATATCCTACTTTCACAACATTCCATGGGCATTGGGCAACATCTCTTTTAGCAATTCAATTGAACATTTCACATGTTTTGGATGTTTGCCATAATCACGATGCTCCATGAAACTGTATTTTTTTGAGGCATTCTGTCAAACAACACTTCATTTTCCTATGTTTCATTACATTCTGTGAAGTGACATCTCCTTTAAGATTTTTGCTAACTCTTTCACAATCTTTCCTTGCTTTTCCATTTTGTATTTATGCAGATAACAAAAAATAATGCCCTTATAACATATATTTAATGAATATATCTTGTGCACACTACCCAAGAAGTTTTCCATACATTTTTTGTTGTCCATTTTCATCAATGAACTAAATTCCAAATGTAAGAGAAAATTTTCACCCAAGATTGCGACTAGTTTTAGCTTGTAATGCTTTGAAGTCACCCATTATTGCTTCAATTTTATGGGTGCGAAGAGTTGTAGAAAATGTTTTTGGATTGAACTTATGACCAACTATAACAAGTATACAAAAAATCACAAAACCCCTCCATTAGCACAAGCCAGGATGATATTGGTGAAGGTTGAAGAAATTAGCCTCAGACTTGCTAATTGCATTTGCTTGAAACTTCTCCAAAGCATCTTCAACACATCTATTTTATGCATACCCCACAGTCTTTGTATGGAATGTGACCACATCTCTTTGAGGTACTCTTAGAAAAAGTTCTCATGCCTTAGGCCATTCCTTCATATCCCCGACTCTCCCACCTTTGCATGTCTATGTGTTGGAGTTCACAATTGGAACATAACTTAAGAATACCTTATAGTGGCATGAATAATGGGATAGTTAAATAAACTCATATGTTTCCAATCCTTTTTTGAATTGTACCACCATCCATTCAAATATCCACTATGATCAACCAAATGATATTCCACGATTCAAAATATTTTAATTCCCCAAATGATATACAAAAAACCATTGATGGACCATTTTGAAAACCAAATAATTTGCAAGGTTGTCAATGAATTTTTTTTCAAAAATTTGGATCAACTTTGTATTTTTGATAAAAAAATTTTGCTAGATTATTTAAAATAGTAATATGATGAAACCCAATGAGTGAAATTTTCCTAGCTCTTCTAAAAAATCATGTTTAATTATTTTTCTAATTTCAAGTGTGAAAAATAGAAGCATTAATATATCACAATCCGCGAGATTCCATGACTTGGAACTTGGCCAGATTAGTTGAAATACCTCCAGGAACATTCCCGTTAAAGGAATTTGCACCAACTCATTTAGACTTTCAAATTTAATTATTTTTGTGAATTTCACCAATTTTCATAATTGCACTTGAGTTTGAATTTTAACAAATGAACTACTTCATTGAACTTGGCATGATAAATTTAATTTCGACACAAACACAATTAAAGGTGATGGTTATGAAACTCAAAACTCATCTTTTGAGTGTAAGGCCCACTTTTTCATATGATTTCATGTATATTTATATACCTATTTTTGGATATGGATATGTTGTAGTTTGGTTGTCATTAATGTCAAAAGAGAAAAAGAGAGTTGTTATCTGGTTGTTTGGTTGCTAGAGTCTCTAAGAAATACTCCGCATTTCTTTGTTGGTGATTATTTTCTCTTGCGGTTTGGAAGATATCTTTATGGAGTGTCAAGAAATGTGTTATCCAAGTTTCAAATCATTTGAGTAACTAGAAAAGTGGTTTTGAATGTGCCAGATTCAAGTCTATATTGTCTCTGTGAAGGTGCTCATAGAGGTGCAAAGGTTAGCTCAAAATTTCTCTGCTATTGTAGATATGGTTATGTGGTTTAGAAGATTAGTTCCTAGAATTGTGAAGGTGCTATATCCAAAGTTTCAATAAATTATTCCTTACATAGAGAAAGTTGAAAATGAACGAGTATAAGATTGTATTGTATGGTGACCTGTTTCAGTGTCTATTGGATTGCACCAACCTGTTGCTACATGAAGTTATGAAAGGGTTGTGTGAGGGTGTTTTTGAATATCATGTGATGTTTTTTGTTGCTCTGCAAGGTGTTTTATGGTTTCTTCGGAATAGGTTGTGTTCAAAAATGAAGGTGTTGGTGGGTTATGCTTTTTCCTGGCCAACTAAGATATGTTGAGAGTGTGTGCCACAAGTTCAAGGTTGCAAAGAGTTCAAGGAATGTTTGAAGGTGTTGTATGGCTCATGTTTACTCATTAGGGAGAAGCACACGTAATGATCTATCATTCATGTGTACCACCAATGTTATGAAGGATGACATGCTTCAAGTTTTATGTTTTCTTTCTTAAGGCTAACCTATTTTGGAATTGTGAAGCTTGCAAATGTTATTCATTGGAGACTAAAGCTGTGAAGAGTGTTTAGGACCAAGTTAAGCATGTGTTGGAATCAACAAGGTATGTTCCTCTTCTTGGTGTTGCATGTATTCTTTTGGGTCTTGCACTTTACATGTTTCATATTGTGTATTTGATCTTTGGTTGGCTTGTAAATGTAAAATTTTGTATTGTAGGTTGTTATATGTAATGTAATCAATATAATATCATGTATAAATTGTAAAACTAGTTGACCTAGGTAGTGAAATAGGTGGTATGTACGCAAGATGATGAAAATTGTATAAGTGACTAGAAGAGGTGTTAGTTCCTGTCTGATTTCATTTTGAAGACATTTTTGTGACAAAAGTGAAGTGAAGAAGGTGCTTGATTGTTTGTTGGAGGCAGTGAGCCAAAGAAAAAATATCTTGAAGGTTGAAAGTAGTGAGCTAGTAAGCTGCTGAGGAGACATTTGAAGATATTTGTAAAAGTGAAAAAGCATAATTGCAATCATCAAAAGGATTGAGTCTAATTGTTAGTTTCAGACAGTGGAAGGACTATCATTTTGCAATATTTTTTGAGGTTGTTCTCAGATTGGGGAGTTGTAGATTTCTCAGGTTTTAGCCCTAAAACAAAGTGTGTAGGGAGTTGTAGCTTCAATGGGAGTGACCCTAAAACCTCTTTTCAAGGAGTAGTAACTTCCTTGGGCTGTAGCCCTAAAATAAACTTGTAACTATTATTCATTTGTGAGGTTGTATTAGGATAGTAGCTCCCAAAAATATTTTCTCACCGTGGTTTTTCCCTTGTGGGGTTTCCACGTATAGCTGGTGTTGTGTTGTGTTGTGTTGTGCATTGTTTATATCTTTCATGTTCTTTTTTATGTAGTAGAGTTTGAAGTTTCTTTTTTTCCAAATTTTTTGAGATCTAATAGAATATTGATTCGCCCCTCCTCTTAGTATTTTAAAATATGTTCAATAATTGGTATTAGAGCCTAGTTCCTTAGAAGAAGTCTAACAACTTGAGGAATATTTGGAATGGAACAAGAAGGATCTCACAAGACACCTAGATTTGATGGAACACATTTCAATTTTTGGCAATTCAGGATGGAAACCTATCCATCTTCTTTAGGGTTTGGTGTTTGGAAATTGGTCAAAGATGGTTATGTTGTTCTTGCTACTCCTCCAACTGATCTGATAGAAATTCGGGCTTATGAGAATAATGGAAAGGCTAAGAATTCTATCGTAAGTGGGATAAGAGATTTTTATCTTATAAAATTAATGCACTACAAGTCATGAAAGGAGGTCTAGGATAAAGTCAATGGTATCTATGAAGGAGACATCGAAGTAAAGAAAGCCAAGTTGTAGATCTATAGAGGAAAGTTTGAGAGCCTAAAAATGTCAGAGGATGAAGATATTGCTGGATATTTTCTCAAGATAAATGAAGTAATAAATGCAATCATAGGACTTGGTGAAGATCTTGAAGAATCAGTGGCGGTTAAAAAGGTATT
Organism: Sequoia sempervirens; assembly: GCA_007258455.2. NCBI lineage: Eukaryota > Viridiplantae > Streptophyta > Pinopsida > Cupressales > Cupressaceae > Sequoia > Sequoia sempervirens. Next base: position 128,410 of record VDFB02200237.1, read on the forward strand.
GGGATCTCTTTCTAAAGCTTATAGTCCTAAAGAATCTTCTATTGTGGATCCCAAAGATTTAGATAAAATTTCAATGGATTAATTATATGGAGTTGTTACTGCATTTGAAATGAAAGAGTTTGAAAAATAAGATATAAAGAAGGAAGCAAATTTGAAAGCCAATAAGAAGGAAATGTATGATGCATTTGATCCAGATAGTGAATAGTGACATTGATGAAGAAGAAGCAAATTTTTTAAGAAAGTTGAAAAGGGGTATCGACAAGTACAAAGCTAAGGTACCTTTCAAATGTTTTAAGTGTGGAGAATTTGGTCATTTTGCTTCTAAATGTCCCTTAAAATATTTTGAAAAGAGAAAAAAAGAGCTTAGAAGAAATAAGTTCAAGAAGAGTCTTTACTCTAAGGAAGATTCCTTCTCTTCAAAGGAGGATGATTCTAGTGGTCTGAATAATGAGGATGAAGTTTTTTTTTGGATGTTAAGAAGACTGAAGATAAAACTAAAGATCCAAGAGTTGTGTGTGTTTCCTTTCATGAAAAAGATGAGGCAAAATCATGGGTGATTTACAATGGTTGGGTTAACCACATGATAGGAGATAGAAGAAAGTTGATCAAGCTTGTGAAGTGGAATGGAGGCATAATCAAGCTTGGAGATGATACTTCTGTATAGATCTATGGAAAAGATACAATAAGTATTGATGGAAAGCATATGATGAAAGATGTTCTTTATGTAAAAATTCTTTGGAATAATCTTCTTAGTGTGAGTCAGATGTGTAGAAATGGATACAATCTCATTTTCAATGAAAGAGGATGTGAAATCAAAAAGGAATTTTTTGGAAAATTGGTTGCAGAAGGCTCTAGGACATGTGGTGACATATATAGTCTAAGGGATGTCAATGGGATAACTTGTATTTTGGTACAAGCAATTGAATGTTGGATTTGGCATAGGAGAATGAGACACATTAACTTTGACAATCTAGTGAAGATCAACTCATCACATGTGGTAAGAGATATTCCTAAGATAATCAGGCCTGCAATTACTATGTGCAAGGAATGTTAGTTTGGAAAAAAGACAAGAATAAGTTTCAAGTCTAAAGAATATTCCTCTTCTAGAACTTTGGAGTTGATACATACTGACTTGTGTGGACCTACCAAGACATAAAGTCTGAATGAAGAAATGTATTTCATAATTTTTATTAATGATTTCTCTAGGATGACATGGGCTACTTTCTTGAAGGATAAATTTGATGCTTTCACTAGATTCAAGATTTTTAAATTAATGGTTGAAAAAAAAATGAATGATAAAATAAAGTGCTTAAGGTTTGATAGAGGAGGTGAGTTCACTTCAAACAAGTTCAATGATTTTTTTGAAAAACATGGAATAAGGAGGAATCTATCTGCTACTAGAGCTCCTTAGCAGAATGAGGTTGTGGAAAGGAAAAATAGGACTATTCAATAAATGGCAAGGACCATGTTGATGGAAGAAAATCTGCCTGATGTTTATTGGAGAGAAGCAATTCATACTGTAGTCTACATTCTTAATAGAGGATTGTTAAGGTTGAAAAAAACTAAGACCCCTTATGAGTTATGGTATGGAAGACCTACAACTATCAGGTATTTTAGAGTCTTTTGGAGAAAATTTTATATCAAAAGAGATGAAGATGCGTTGGGGAAGTTTGTTTCAAGAGCTGATGAAGGTATATTTCTAGGATATTCATCTCAGAGTAAAGCATATAGATGCTACAAAAAAATATTGGGAAGAATAGTTGAAAGCACAAATATTAAGGTTGATGAAGATCTACATCATAATTTGAATGAAATTAAGGACTATGGATTTGATGCACCTCCCTAATCAAAAGAAAAATAAGAAGTTGAAGAGAAAGAAGAAACAACAGAAAAGCATAGAAAGACTCTTGTAAAGTATGTTCAAAGAAATCATTCAGAAGATCAGATTATTGGAGATAAGAATGAAGGAGTGCTGATTAGAGGAAGACTTGGAAAGAAAAACAAATAGGTAAAATTTTGTTTACTATCGAAGGTAGAACCAATTTTTTTTGTTGATGCTAGAAAATATGAAGGATGGGTACAAGCAATGAAAGAAGAATTGAATAAGATCGAGAAGAATTGAACTTGGGAACTGGTTCCAAGGCTTGCAAACAAAAATGTGATAGGAAAAAAGTGGGTTTTCAAGAATTTAAGTTGAATGAAGAAGGAGAAGTAGTAAAAAATGAAGCAATAATAGTTTACAAAGGCTATTCACAAGTAGAAGGAATTGATTTTGAGGAGAATTTTGCTTTAGTAGCAAGAATGGAAGCAATCAGAATGCTTAGATTATTTTTTTTGCTCACAAGGAATTCAAGGTATATCAGATGGATGTTAAATCAACTTTTTTGAATGGATATTTGGAAGAAGTCTACATAGAACAACCTAATAGATTATAATTATCAATAGAACCAAACATGGTGTGTAGACTCGAAAAGGAATTGTATGGTCTCAAGCAAGCTCCTAGGGCTTGGTATGCAAGGTTGGATAAGTACTTGCTTTAGCAATGTTTCAAGAAAGGTACTATAGATAGCATTATTTACTTCAAGATTGAGGGTGGAAGAATTTTGATAGTCAAGTTGTATATGTTGATGATATAATATTTGGTGGAAATGATGAAATGTGCAAGAATTTTTCTGAAGAAATGTAGAGGGAATTTGAAATGTCTATGATAGGTGAGTTGTCCTTCTTTCTTTGTCTTCAAATTTCTTAGCTACATGATAGTATCTTTCTCTCAAGTAAATTATGTCAAAGAGATGCTGAAGAAGTTTGGTATGGAATATTGCAAACCTATGAGTACTCCTATGGTAACTAGTTGTCATTTGAGAAAAGATGATAAGTCTCCCTTGGTTGACCAGACTCTATATAGATCTATGTTTGGAAGCCTATTGTATTTAACTGCTTCAATACTTGATAACATGCATGTGATATGTTTGGTTACAAGATTTCAATCTATCATAAATAAACTTGTGTAAAGGTAGTCAAGAGAATATTCAAATATTTGAATCTAGCACTCTGGATTATGGATTATGGTATCCAAAAGGTATTGACTTTGATTTGAGTGCATACACTGATGTTGATTGGGCTAGTTGTGTTGATGATATGAGTACTAGTTGTGGTGTTTTCTTTTTAGGAAGCAGTTTTGTTTCATGGTATAGTAAGAAACAAGATTCAATATCTTTGTCAACAACATAAGCAAAGTCTATTGTTGCAACTTATTGTTGTACTCAAGTGTTGTGGATGAAGAAAAATTTGAAGGATATCAAGATAAACTATGGTGAACCCATTCCTATTCTATGTGATAACACAAGTGCTATCAATATTTCCAAGAATCTAGCGATGTATTCTAGAACCAAGCATATATCAATTAGGTATCACTTTTTGAGAGAGAAGGTTGTAGAGAAAGAAGTGAAGTTGGAGTATATACCTACAAAGGATCAGATTGCAAAAAATTTCACTTGAAGGAACTTACAAAGGATACATTTGAGTGTCTTAGGAAAAAGCTAGGGGTAATTTCCCCTCCTTGCTAGATGCATAGTTTGTGTATTTTTCCAAAGGGAGTAATTCAAGCCATATTCTTATTCCTGGAATGATGGGAGCTACCTCTTAGGGGGAGCCAATAGTGGTTGTTGTTGACACAAGGAGCTTATAAGTTGTTTCAAGATTGTAAAAAGGGGGTGATAATGTGAGGTTGTGCACCAAAGGGGGAGATAAAGTCCTTTTTGGCCTTTGTCCTTGATGTCAAAGGGAGAGAGAAATGTGCACCCAAGGGAGATAAATTGTGCTTGGAAGGGAGAGATTTTTTTGGTTTTTCCATCAATGATAAAGGGGGAGATGTTTGTAGTTTGGTTGTCATTGATGTCAAAAGAGAAAAAGAGAGCTAATGTCTAGCTGTTTGGTTGAGAGAGTCTGAGAAATACTTCAAAAAATCCATTGGTGATGGTTTTCTCCTACGATTTAGAAGATATATTTATGAAGTGTTAAGGAACGTGTATCCAATTTTTAGATCATTTGAGTAGTTAGAAAGGTGGTTTTGAATGTGATAGATTGAAGTTTGTGTTATTTTTTGTGAAGATGCTCATATAGGTGCAAAGATTAGGTTAACATTTCTCTGCTATTGTAGATATGGTTGTGTAGTTCAAAAGATAAGTTCCTAGAGTTGTGAAGGTGCTATATCTAGAGTTTCAAGTCATTATTCCTTCTACAAATAAAGTTGAAGATGAAAAAGTATAGGATTTTATTGCCTGGTGATTGGTTTCAGTGTCCATTGGCTTCCAAGAACCTGTTGTTGCATAAAGTTATGACAAGGTTGTGTGAGAGTATTTTTGAATATCATGTGATGTTTGTTGTTTGTTTGCAAAGTGTTTCTAGTTTCTCTGGAATAGGTTGTGGAAATGGAATGAAGGTGTTGTTGGGTTATGCTTTTACCTAGATGATTGAGATATGTTGAGAGTGTGCACCACAAATTCAAGGTTGTACAAAGTTCAAGGAATGTTTGAAGGTGTTGCATGGGTCATGCAAAATCATCTAGGAGAAGCACAAGTAATGCTCTATCATTCATGTGTACCACCAATATTATGAAGTCCAACATGCTTCAAGTTTCATGTTTTATTGCTTAAGGCCAACCTATTTTGAATTTGAAAAGTGTGCAAATGTTGTTCATTGGAGATTGAATCTATGCAAAGTGTTTATGACCAGGTTAAGCATGTGTTGCAATCCATAAGGTGTGTTCCTCTTTTCCTAGTGTTGAGTGTAGTCTATTTTGGGTCTTTCCTCTACACATTTCATATTTCTTATTTGATCTTTTGTCAACTTGTAAATGTAATGTTTTCTATTGTAGGCTGACATTTGTAATGTAATCAATATAATATCATGTATAAATTGTAAACTTAGTTGATCTAGGTAGTGAAATAGGTGGTATGTATGCAAGATGATGAAAATTGCATAAGTGATTGGAAGAGAAAGAGAAAAGGTGTTATTTCCTATCCGGTTTCATCTTTTGTGATAAAAGGGAAGTGAAGAAGGTGCTTGACTATTTTTTGGAGGCAGTGAGCGAAAGGAAAAACTTCTTTAAGGTTGAAAGTAGTGAGCCAATAAGTTGTAGAGAAGACATTTGAAGAATTTGTAGAAGTGAAAAAAAAATTTCAATCATCAAAAGGAGAAAGAAAAAAGTATAATTGCAATCATCAAAAGGATTGAACCTAATTATTAGTTTCAACTAATAGAAGGATTGTCATTTTGCAATCTTTTTTGAGGTTGTACTCAATTCAAGGATTTGTAACTTCCTTGGGTTATAGCCCTAAAATAAAGTCTACATGGATTTGTAGCTTCCTTGGAAGTGACCCTAAAACCTCTTTTTAGGGAGTAGTAGCTTCCTAGGGTTTTAGTCCTAAAACAAAGTTGTATTTGTTATTCATTTGTGAGGTTGGATTACAATAGTCATGTTGGAAGATTGAAATCACTGAGAGGGGGGGGATGAATCAGTGATTTATAAGAGCTAAAAATTTTAAACTTTGAATTTTTTTAATCAAATGGCTTATTAAAAACCTAACTTCTCATGAACTTAGAAAAAACATGTGTTGCAAATCAAATTAAATTAGACTGAATTGAAAAATGTTGCACATGAATTAGAGCTTGTAATTGAATCATTTATGCAAGATAAGTTAAGGAATGGGTAGAAAATAAATGATTGATATCAGCAATATTATGCAACTCAAATAAATGAACCAATCACACAGAAAAATATTACATAACACCAAAAAATTTCCTGAGTGGAAAAACCCTCTTGGGGTATAAAAAACCTCAAAAAATCTTTCCTTTATTCACTTAGAGCACCAACTCTTTTACATTCAAGAGAACCAACTCTACAAGTTTAGGAGCACCAACTTCATGAGACATAGGAGCACCAACTCCTTTACAAAGTAACAAATTATAGCATTCTATCATAACTCTAGAAGTGCAAGTTTTTGCAAACCTATAATTACAATAGAAGACCAAGCATATTCTCATTCAGTTCATTGAAGAATGTTGGGCATCAACATCTTCTCAAAAAATTAAAATATTTTCAATAAAAAATGATATTCGGTATCAAAAATAATCTCTTAAAGAGTATTCATAAAATCCCTTTTTCCTCACTTCACAAAAATGCCTCGTCTTCCCAGAAAAAATACCAAAACATCCCTCTTTTTAAAATAGATACAAAATATTTGAATTCAATTTTGTAACAATCAAGAACAACTTAGGTTAGGGTATTAAAGAGCAACCCTAAACAAAATTTTAGTTATGAATCGATCTTTAAAATGTATTAACTCCCTTTAATATTTTCTTTAAAAAGCAGGAGTAAAAACCCGATTATGTAATGAATAAAAAAAACAACTACTAGACAAAGCCCGATGAAGCCAATTGCAACTGATCAGCTGAAGAAGCCATTGCCACTATCTCAACAACTACCAAGTTCTTGTTGGTTCGTAAACTATTTTCCATGTTTGCAACTAACTCTGTAACTCCTTTAGTGTTGGTCAAGAGAAAACCAAATTTACAATATTCTCATGGTGGCTAGGGTTCAGAACAATGCATGTTAAGTTTTTCCCTAGCTTTTACTTCGACTCCTTTGAGGACTTTACCAAAAATAATGATGCTTTTAGATTTGGTAACAAAGCTCAATGATATGCATGATTTAAATCAAACATCATAATGATTTTGAGTCTGATGTCAAAACCTTATGCCAACACACATTATTTCCACATCATAAACAAATATATGTTGTCGATGCCAAACCACTAAGTCAACCACCAATGACCATTTAAATACAATACCTTGCATTGCCAAGCCTTCACATGGTTTATGTGACTGCCTGATATAAGCATAAAGTGTGACTACCCGATATAAGCATAAAGCCTGAAACATTAACCAAGTCTGCCATATGACTTTTGATAAAGTCATCTCCTTTTAATGATATGTAATTAAGACAGATCCATATACAATATAAACCATGGATACAATTTTATTGCCAAAGTCATATGCCATATAAATCATTGATACAATTTTATTACCAAAGCCATATGACAATATGTAATAACAATGCCACCAAGAAAATGTGAACAAACAGTCACATTAAAAATGTAACAAGGAAGGCAAAGATCACCTCAGAGTATGCAAACAATTTGAGTCTATAAATGCTGCAAGCACTAATGAATCATATGTTCTTGAAAACTCATACCAAATACCTCATGTGCATGCCTTGTCATAATGAACACACTTTAAACATTAGTACCAACATATACATGTAAAAACTAAAAAACTGAATGTACATGATGAACCATGTCAACCAACACCACATGAACCAATGAACCATGTGAACCAACAACTGAAAAAATACATGCCACCAAGATCAATGTAAACCACCACCATGCTGCCTGAAGTCTTGTATGTTCAAAACAAATTGAATCCTTATTAGGATAAACCCAAAAAGATTTATAATGTCTATATCACCAAGCATCAAATGTTGGAACACTATTGTGTAATCAAAAACCTTGTATGCTCTGAGAAAATATGTACCACTCATAGAATATTTGGTCTGTTATCAACTTGAATCATGCAATAGCTAGAACCTAGAACTGCAAAAGACAAGATGTCAGCATCACATGCCACCAAAACCAAACCAACACAACAATGGAGATCATCTGTGTATCATATATTAGCCTTGGCAATCAATATGTCTCAAAAGTCATCATTGTGATACACAAGAAAATATCAAAGCCTGTTTGATTGACATCAAAGCTTGTTTGTTTTGACATCAAGGACAATCCAATAAATAAACAACTGAAAGCCAACAAGTCACTCCTAGTAACATTTATCATTGTGGTTTTTCCCCTGTGGGGTTTCCATTTACATCTGGTGTTGTGTTGTGTTGTGCATTGATTTTATCTTTCATGTTCTTGTTTATGCAGTAAAGTTTGAAGTTTCTTTTATTCCAAAAGTTTTGAGATATAATAGAATAATGATTCACCTCCCTCTTAATACTCCGGTGTATGTTCAATAGGATATTCATTGGTTCCCACATTTATATTTTTTAGATATATTCATTATAACATATTAACATGAGTAGTGTGGATTCTAATTAGAGTAATTTATTTTTTGTATAAGGTAAGTGTTACCAAAGGGGGTAAATCCCAATAAAATTTTGTAATGCTTGTGTAAAGGAATTAGCTCCATTCGCCCAATTATAGGTCCTCATTTTTGAATGAAGAAAGGAAACCTTTCTCATTTTCATTGATTTTTTCATGAGATTTTTATACCTTGGCAAATAATCCCTTCGTAGATTTCGATGTGAACACTTAATCCCCTAATCACTGTTTATCATGACCCTTAAATCCTTATAGGGGTCATGAACACATTCTAATATTAGCCTTTGATTATCAACTTTATTATTTCCATTTCTTATGTTGCTTCTCTCATGTGCCACCTATGATTTATACAATGATGTGCCTGGTTTTAAGCCTCCTTCCCATCTAGTACAACTTCAATATGCTCTTAACATAGTAATGATTACTATTAGTCCTCTAACTTGTGTGAGAGGCGATCCTTTGAATGTTTTATTATTTCTCTCCAACCCAACATTGTAATGAACCAATATTCATTGATGAATGCATGTATCAATCCCTTCTTACTATTTTAAGTGTTATTTCCTTAATTGCAATATGAAGAAGGCTCAATTCACTACATTCATAGTTTGTTTTTAATTTATTTAAGATTTTTTCTTCAAGTTTATGTGGAGGAGAATGATTAGGGGAGTGTAGAATACTCCCATCTCCTTTTAAATCACATTTTGATTTCTATAATGGATAAAATTAATTAATTTTGGAAATTTTCAAAATGGTGGGGTTACCATGCCCAAATTTTTGGAAAATGATGAAAATGCCAATTTTATAGCTTAAGAGGGGTGTTGGAAATATTACAACCAAAGGGTATTCATATAATTCTAATTTTTAAAATTTGAAAATTTGATGAATTTTAATAGTGGAATTGGGAAAATCCTGGTTTTTGCTTTGTTAAAATATTTAAAAAATTAAAAAGTTTTGTATGAAAATGATTGAATTTGTATATTTTGAAAACATGAAACATCATGAAATGTGATATCATTCATTGTGGGAAAGTTTAATTGAATTTGAAAAAAAAAGTATTTTTGCATTGGTTTTCGTGCCACACTTATAGGTGGGTTTGAAGAGCCTAGGAATAAGGCACTAGAGAGGGTTATGGGAGTGGATCTCAATATGTCCCCAAACCAAAGTGGAAAGTATGTTTATCATGGGTGGGGAGTCATTTAATCAAGTGATAATTAATGAAACATGGGTAATTAATTACTAAGATAATGGATGTCCCTCTCATGCCTTGAGTGCTAGTACAAACTAAGGCTGTTTGGGAAGACATGCCAGCTCAAGGAGCTTGGGTCTTGTAAGATCAAGTATCATCATTTGTATGTGAGGAGTACTATATTTTATGGGTGTCATACCTTCGAGCACCATGATGACACTCTGTAACTAGCTTTTTAGCATCTTACCCTAGTGTCTTATGTGGGTGTGATCCGCCATTGGTGATTTGCCCTAATGACGATCCTTGTGATACCCTTCTAGTGATTTATAATGTATGTTATGCCCTGGTGAGTTTTACCAAGGATGTATTCTTGTATGGAATTTATGACTTGGTCCAATGCAATTTTCTGACGAGACATTGGCAAGTTTTCCTAATGAGATGTTATTTTGGTCCTATTTGTATTTGATTATTCTTGTCCTTGGATGAGTGTTTACATGATGTGTTTATGGAGTGTCTTCATTATGTATGGTGTGTGTGTGTGTAAGCCTTCTCCCCATTTTTTTGGCATGAGTGTTGTGCTTGTGGCCCATGTGACTATCTCCTAGCATAATGGGAGTGGGTCCTCTCGATTCCATGAGACTAGGTTGCATGGTAACAAACATTGGGGACCTAAGGTTCGTGGATCAAGGAATGAAATGGAATAATTTAATTTCAAGTTTAATTCATGTTGATGGATGTATTTCATTTATTTATGTTGTAATATATTGATTTGGAACCACTCTTTGGAGATGATTTATAAATCATAAATAAAAAGAACATTTGGTTTGTTTACATGTCTTGGTGTTGGTATTAGACGTAAAACCTTGTCATTTATTCTCATGATGATGTTTAATTTTTAATTAAAATATAGGAACACTTAAATTGGTGTTTAAAATAAATTTAGATTCTTTTTTCATAGTTGGGTGGCCTAGTGTTGTATTTAGGGACTTGGTTTGCTCAAGAGTTTCCCAACTCACTCAAAAAGTTTCTAGCACTGTTTGGGTGGCCTTGTCATTTGTGGGACATCCTAGTATCATACTAGGGTGATCTAGTTTTGGTAGGCCCAAAAACTACAATTTTTTCCTAAGTGTGTTGGGGAGGCATGATCTTGTGCTTGGGTGGCCTCGATCCCATACAAAAACTAGAATGAAAACCCTCTTAACCATAGATAAATAGAGGCTTTCTTAGCTTTATTTTTTTGTTAGATAATTTTATGCCTTATTTTTCTCATTCCAATCCTTTTAGTAGTTAGAACCCTCAAAAACCTAGTCAAGATTCCCTATTTTAGGACTTGATCTTTCTCCTCTATTTTGAGACCATCTATGGGAAAACCATATAAATGGCAATTGTTCCTCATGGTACTATGGGTCTATTGATGTTTATTTCTAGTTATCAAGTGTCACCACTAAGGACTTGGTTCATATCTTTCATTTTTTTATGTGCAACCTTCCCAAATGACATAATTGTCAAACCTAGGGTTGGGGAGATTGTTTTGCTAGTCGTGTGAAGTCTTGTGAAGGTTATAATCCTTTATAGTTAATCTTTCAAGTGTCATCAACAATCCTCATAGGACTTGGGGTGTTTTGGATTAGTTCTTCCCCTTGTGTGTTATCACGTTGTGACAATGTCTTGGGAAGTGTGAGGTTGTCTGGAAGTGACTTGTTGTCATTATAGTATGTGGAGTGTTGTGCCTTTTGGTTAGGAAACCTATTGTGAATGTTTGTGTTTTTTTTTAGAGTTTTTTATGGTGTTTATATGTGGATTTTAGGTTGATGAATCCCTCATCCTATCATGGTGTGTTGTTGATAGAGAATGTGATCATGGTTTAGTAACCAATCACCGTGAAGTTGTTGTCCTCTCCCTCTCTCTCATATGTTCATCATGGTGGATTTATCCCATGAGTGGTTAGTCTTTTTATATTTTTACCTTGATTATGTAATGGTAAAGTTCCTTTTTTCTCTCTAGCATTGCTTCTTTGTGACACTTGTGTGCATATTGATTGTGCAAGTGTGACATGTCATTATTGCATTATCAATGTTCTTGTTGTTTCAAAAAAAAATTTGTCAAGTTTTGTTTTGAGCTTGTCAGCTCAAGGCATTACAAGTCATAAATGTAAATGTATCATTCAATTATAATATAATATCATAAATCAAGATTGTTAGAATCATAAAATTGAATATATTAATCATCATGAACAATAAATTCATTAGAGTATAATTAGATATCAAAACTATTAGGATTATAATAGTTAAAATCCTTGTCATCATGGGTTACAAAATTATCAAATTACAAATAGATATAAAAATAATATGGCCCCTATCTTGGTTTGAATTGAATTAGAAATTTAGGCATCTAATAAGAACATTGAGTTTGTAAATCTGTGACAACACATTCAACTTACATTGATACATCGCACTCCTAGTGTTAAATACTGAGATTACCTTTTTATATCATGATTCTAATGCTTACATGTTGATCCTACATTGTCATATCACACTTTTAAAATTACCCTTATTTTAGGGGCATCATGCCTCCCCCCTCAATATATTGTATTTTTATTGTTATATAATTACTTTGGAGGCATCATGGTTTCTCCCATGCATTATTTTCATCTTTCTATATATTTAAAATTATACCTATATTAGTCACACCATGCCTTCCCCATTTTATACATCTTTCTTTTATTGATATAATTTTTCACATAAAGAGGATCATACCTTCCCTCTCACATGCCATTGCTACACCTCTATATTGGGGACACCGTGTCTTCCCCTCTTTAATATTACATGTCTACATTACATCAGGGGCATCAAACCTTACCCCACACATTACATTTTCCTGAAATGAAGAAAAAGTGGAACCCTAAGATTTGACTCTAGGATCTAAGCACTTTTCCTAATATTTCATTGGAGGATTGTGGTAGTAGGGGTTTGATGAATTTGGACAAGGTATAAGATTGAATTACAACCTAAAGATGAATCAAATTTCCCTTGAAAAAACATAGGATGCATTTAGGGATGAAATACAATGCAATGATTTGGATAATGATGCAAATTTCAGTTATGATGTTAATACAACAAACATAGAAAGTCATACAAATTTAGACTATAGAATTGGACTAAGTAGAGTTTTTTAAACATGTGATACAAATTTGAAGCTAATTTTAGAGGACTAGGTCACCCTAGCTGATTATGTCCTAGTAGAGGAATGATAGATTTGATTTCATAGTCCCCTAGTGCCAAATTAGAGCCTTTTGTTACCACTTGTCGCACTATCAGATCACTACCAGATATTGCTATAATTGAGTTTTTTGTTTGTTGTCAAGGTGAAGCGTTTGAATGAAATAATGGATAATTGACCTTCAAACTTATCCCAATATTCTCCAGATCTAAAACCTACACATTCAAAGAGAGAGAGAGAGAGGGTTGTGCCATATAGGGGCTTGTGTTAGTGTCAAACCCCGTGTTAGTATTTCTACATCTAAAATGGAAATGGCAATGATAAATGGCCTATCCTTTTGAGGGATAAGGGTAAATGATAAAATGAATGATGAATCAACAATGGAATACAACTCACCACTTATTAATGTCTTCCTTGAAGGATTGAAGTCATACAAATCTCCTCAAGACTTGATTGTTGCGTGCTTGATTTTCTTGAAGACCTACAAGGGTTAGATTTCACAAAAAATACAAAAACATAAACATGAATAAACTCACGTACACTTTGAAATGATAATTTGATGTTGAATTGATGCAATAAATCTCTGAAATGCTACTCTTGAATTGATTGACAATGCTCTTGACAATAATTTCTCCACTAATTGCTAGATTGATTCCAAATGATGCAATAAATAGGTATTTATATGAAATTACTCTAATTTCCCAAAAATTAAATCCCAATGGTCAACTTTGGGAATTTTAAATTTAAATAAAAAAATACCAACTCTGACATATTCAATTTTGGAGGAAAATTAGGGGGACTAAGTTGCCTAGGGTGACTATGTCCCAGGCCTATTTTTTAGGATTTAAGGTGTCGGGGATAAAATATTAAATAAATGCTTTGGTTTTCTACATGAAAATTTTTAGTAAATGTTAAAATGGGCCATGGAATGCATAATTTACAACAATACATTTAGGCCCCACTTTAGTGAGAGTACAGACTTATGCTTAGAATCACACTAAAGTAGAAAATATGTCAAGAGGGGTTTGATTGTCCAAATATTGGAGAGATAGGACATCAATGAATCTTGAGGGAGTGAACAAGGCCTTAGGATTCAATATCCAATGGAAAACCAACATAAGCATAAAGGAACACACATGTACGAAATACAACAAGAAAACATACACAAGCACACATGATGTAAACACAAAGCATACACAATCAAGACACATGGCATATCATAACATAAAGATGATGATAAAACAAAAAAAAACACAATGCAAACACGAAGAAGACACATAAAAGAACCACAACAAAACAAAGGGTTAGTACTAAAGGGATTCGAGTTGGTAAGGCAAAGAGACCTTATTCTTAAATTGTCTCAAATACAAAATTTCATCCATTGAATAAGTGTTAGCCAAAGGAATTCTCCCATGAAGACTAGCAGGTTGCATTATGCCACATTACTCACGAGCTACATGGATCCATTGGCTAGCAAGATGCATTATGCTAGGTGTCCATGCAATATGATGGGTTACACAAGGTCTAGCAAGTTGTGTTATGCTAAGACACTCATGAAAAACATAGCTATATTGTTAAGAAACTTGTGTTATGCTTGATGACCATGTTAAAAGGGGTACCCATGAACCGAAAAGTTGTATTATGCTGAATCCATGGATGAACAAGCCTCACCTAAGAAGGTGCATAAATTTCTAAGAAGGCAATAAAAAACTCACCTAAGAAGGTGCATAAACATATAAGAAATGATGAAAAATCACCTAAGAAGGTGCATAAAAATCTAAGAAGATGAACAAGACAAGGCCAAAACCTCTGAGGGTGTTATAAACAACACCACCATAAAAGGTGCTTTACAAAAATGACAAAGGGAATTGCTCAATACATGAAGAGTCACATCTTAGGGAATATCACACATGACATAACTACTAAGAGAAAACAAGTCATGGAATAAAAATATCACACCTTAGGTAATACTAGCCATAGTATTACCACAAAGGAGAACATCATATGCCAAGAAAAGTCACACCATTAGGGAACATCAAGCCTAATACCACCACCAATAAGGAACTATCATAAATTGAGAAAGTCATACATAAATTGACAAGGAAAATTTTTATAAGAGATGTATGCTATCATCACTAAAAAGGGACCATTTCTTATGCACACAATGAGCGGGGGACTATATGCTCCCCTTTAAAATGTCAACATACTCGCTATGTTGGTATTTTAAGGAGAAAAGAATGCACAACTTCAAAACTAGTTATGCTTTCCCACCAAATTTGGAGATAAAGACAACCACATAAGAGACTATCGTGTTTCTAACATGAAAAAATGGTTGCACCTAATATTGTATCACCATAAATGACAATGAGCAAACACATAAAGTTACAAATGCCACATAGTGAGGAGAAACACCATAGAATAAAGATCATTATTGCTTAAATTTATTAGGTGCATCATCACATGGAAGAGCACCACAATCCTTAAGTTGTTGAATTTTATTAATCAAGGCTTGACATTCATTGGTAGAATGACCATGCACTTGATGATATGCACAAAAGGAGTTTTTTTTATAAATTTTCTTTCATGTTTTTGGAGGGAGAGATATCAAGTAGGATTTGAGAAGCCTAGACAAAATATGCTCTTGATTAGTAGTATAGACATTCCTCTCTTTTGTGAAGAAAATCTTTCTTGCTTACTACAATATGTCATACATACAGAAGATGATAAATCATTCGATAAATATGGGGAAGAATGTTTGATACCTAGTGTAATGTCCCCATTTTTAGCACTGCACCTTTTAGTGATTGATGGCCTATTCCCGGTGAGCTGTCGGCTAGCAGAAGCTCGAATCAAGGTTTCCAAACTTCTTGGAGGATGTTTTCATCTTTTTGCTAAATATGCATTTGGAATTGTTGATTTTGGATTTTGGATTCTTTATGGGTTTTCAGAGAGCTTTGCATTGGTGGTTTCTGCATGACATTCTGAGTAAGTTCATGAATTTACTATTTTTAGTAAATTCTATTTTTGGCAAGTTGGCAGGTTGACTTCAGGTCAGTTGACTTCTATTTCAATCAGTTCAGATGATGTGATTGAATTTGGCTCGTGATGCATCTTTATGGAGATATAAGCTATTTTATATTATAATTTTATAATTTAACATTATAATCCCTTGTCCTAGCATCATAAATTAATATTGTTTTAAAGAAGGGACCTTGAAGGGTATTTTCTACATGGAGGAAATTTTTAATATTTCTAAAGTCAAATATTGCTAAAGTGAGTTTGGACGCCAACTTAAAGGAAGGAATAAAATTATAATTAAAAGTCAAAATTGAAGCTTTGGAGAAAGGGACGCCATCTTTTGAAGGATTAGGGTTTGAATCTGAAAAGAAGATTAGGGTTTCGAGAAGGTCAACGGCAAATTATAAAAGGAAGCCTTTGGTTCTCATTTCAGGATTTTTTTATCTACAGGAATGTTATGCTGTCGAATTGGCTTTGGGATTGCTTCGAGGAATGAAGGCCTCCTAACTTGGCATTGCTTCTCGCTTGAAAGATAGCGACTAGTGGTGAGATAGTGTAGTTTGAGAGCATTGTATTGAGATTTGTGCATTGCAGTCAGTGTGTGGCTTTTATAGATCAGATTTATGCATATGAGAGAGTTTCTAGAAATTGTGTTTTTATTACAGCAGATTGTCTTTTTCATTCATAAGTCAAAAAATACAAAAAGAGTTGTTCTGGGTATTGTCTCATTGGTTTTCTCTGTTGGAAGCGACCCTTCATGAATATTTGTAGATTTTAATATGAAGCGTATGATTTTATAAAGCAAATTCGTCATTCCTTGTAGGGCGCCCTTTCTGGAGTGTCTTGGGATCGGTGCCATTAATTATTAGCCACTTTTAGCTTCCTTTTCTTATAACTAAACTAGGCGCCATCATTTTATAGGTCCATTGCATCAAACTTGAAGTCTTTTGGGTCTGTTTAGGGTGTTATACGAGCAATTTAGTGGGTTACAGGCATGCTGGTTTTACAGTTAAAGGTGCAAATTTGAATAAATTAGAATCTTAAATCTAGTTTTTGAGAGAAGGAAATCAGTTTTGAAATATCCATTAAGCAAGGATTAGTCTCTATTTTAATGCTCGTTGAATTGTTCTATCTCTATGCTCTTGTCAGGCGAATTCTCTATCATATTGTAAGCTAACAGTAGTACTGACAATAGTTCTTTCATCTTGCTTAATCATGTTTGGTAATGCTCATATTTACATTCTGTAATTGCAATTGTATTTCTTTATCTCCACCCTATGGTAGCTCATTTCCCACTCCGGGTTAGAAAGCACATTCTGGGTTTCGAGTTACTTTCAGCATTCGTTCTTATTTCTCTTCAAAGCATTGTAATTCTTAGCACTCTGCCATATGGTCACCTCAACTCCATTCTGGATTGGGTAGCACATACTTGGTGTTGAGTTCCCTTTCATTACTTGTAGTGTAGAATATCCTCTGACCATATGCTCGCCATCATCGGCGCCATTCTTGGTTAGAGTTCCTTCCAGTTCTGTTTCTACATTCAGATCCTCTAACCAATGCTCACACCTTGCCCACATTGGGATCCTGGTGTACATTCTGGTTAGAGTTGCTTCAACATTGTTTTGGGTTTAGTTGCTAACCTTAATGGGTGCATTGGTTTGTAACTTGCAATTGAAAAAATTGAAAAATTTGGCTCAGAATATTTCAGTGGTATCAGAGCCGAGGTCTCGAGGTTGAGACCCACGGAGCATGGTGGGCTGTAATGTCCCCATGTGCAGCTGGGTGTGTCCCGGCGGCCACATGTCCATGGGAGTTTGCGTAAGACCCCAGATTCTCCGATGGTGGCTTTGGTGGTGAAATATTCCTCCCTAGTCATCACCCTTAACACCTTGGGTAGCCGCCCTTACTAACAGGCCGGTCTTTTGGTGTAGTGGTTGGGCCTTAGATTCAATAGCAAATACTGAAAGTAGAGTTGAGCATTACAAATTGATAAAGCAAGATTCTAAATTGCTGTCAGTACTACTGCCAGCTTACAATATGAAAGTTGATATCTTGCTAACAATGTGAATCATCATATAAATAAAGTTGCAACAATATTAGTGAATTTCTTTTGCTGAGAAATAGAGCTTAGAACTGAAATGGCACTAAACAGACCAACCTCTCTTTCAAACTTGGGCAATCAACAATGAAGCTTCCAGAGAAAGTTCATCAAACTCCCTCTATCTTGAGAAGCATAAATGGTCCTTTTTGCAACTTCAAAGGCGTGATCATGATCTTCAACCAAGTGCATGTACTTTGACTTCAAGGTTACCAAAGAGTTTTTGATAAGTTACAAATTGGGGAGAGAAACTTCATCCTTAACTCCTCTTCTTCTCTCTTCAAGTTGAGCCTTCCAATAGAAATCTTCAATCAAACTGAGTGTGTGATCAAATAGGGATAGAGCTTGCACTTCCTTGTCAACATACACCATGAATTATTTGTCCCAATCATGAGAATTCAAAGATGATGAACTGTTGATAGGCTGCAACTGAAAATCAGAAGTTGTATGTGCAAATTTGGGGCAGCGAGACGAAAGGAATGGCTTCCAAGTCTTTGACAATCCCTTCTTCGAAGTGGGTGCTAAAGAAACTTATGAAAATCCTCTCTTTGTTTTGAAAAATGAGTCAAGTAGTGAAGTGACCAAGCATGAGGTCAAGCATGAACTCCAATCTAAGGATGCTTTGATATCACTCCATGAGGATGTGCCGCGTATGTTGATTAGTAATGAATGCATAAGTGGGTTTGAGGATGGAGTCTCTACATGGGAAGTGTTGATTCAAGGAGATTTCAACATCTCTGACACCAAGGTGTTAACAAAGCAAGACTTGGTAGCTGCTGGTAACTTCATTACAGCAGCAAGGAGCAAAGATTTTAGTTTTGTTACTCATGAAGTAGGGAAGAAAGATGGACTAGAACTTGGTGTTTGTACGCTTGTCAATCCATCCCTTTGGTTGAATGATGCTTTGGCATTTATTAGTCCATTTTTGGAGTTGGATTTGAGGTCATTTAATATTTCATGTTCCATTGTTGTTGAAACTTTCATGGATAGGCTTCAAGGGTTCAATAGAGGAGGCATCAATCTCTTTAGTATACACTTGATCCTTACTAGCTCTTGGGGATGCATTGAGATTACCTTGCATTGTGTTGAACATCATTTTCAATTGGGCATCTATGCTTGGGATTCTCAACTTGGCTTGATAAAGCTTATTACATTTGGAAAGGGCTATTGGAGGAATAAGGATCAAATTTCCAAATTTGTTGATGTTGTTCCTTTCTTTGTCCGCCACTTGATGGGTTTATTTTTTCATCAACAAATGGGTTGGAGAGGAATTTTGAGTAATGGTTGGAGAAATAAACGATTGGTTGCTCTTGAGAGTGATTCTCGGCTAAGACCAGGACAGATTTTGAGACTCGAGCTTGCTGGTTTGAGGTAGACCAGCCACCTTACATGTTGCGTTTCTCTCATTCAGGAGAGTTGGTTCATCACTCCTAATCAAAGAAGTGGTAGTTTTCTCATGGAGATGGATCTAGCGCATTTTCCAACCACTTTGGAGGTGTCACCTTGCAGCTCAATGGCCATCTCACATGCTCACACTTGGGAATTCGAGTGGTGTTGTTGTTTTCCTTTGTGTAGGACTCTAGAATCAGATTGCACTACGCTGATCCTAGCCATGATCAACAACAATTATTTGTTCCTTCACACTTTTCCTACTCTCCAAATTCATCTTATGATGGTTTGTGATGTAAAATTTGATAGTTTACTCTTAGTGTTGATTCAGGACAATGGTCTCTCACATGCTTTGGTTCACCATTCTAAGACTCATGGGGTTGGAACTATGAGAGTTTTTTGTAGTCTTCATGGTTGTGTCAGTGTAATTCAAATGAGGCATAGTAGCTCCATGTGGAGACATGAGTATGAATTTGTTGAGCACTTGTAAGGGATTGCTTTCCTCCTTGCAAGAAGATTCGAAGATGTCACATTTGCAGTCATGACTTCGTTCCTTACCATATGGCGGTATACTAAGGAGTTCAATTTTTATTTGAGTAGACTATCTTTCCTATTGCTTAGAATTGTGATTGATAGTAGTATGGTTGATACTGTTAATTCAGGGCATTGTGGACATGAGACGTTGCATGATCTTGATCTTGATCCTTTAAGATCATTCAGTTTGAGTATCATGGATGGTAACACTTTGGGGTTACAAGGAAGGTTAGTGCAGTATTGGCATGATGTTTTCACTAATGTGATCAGAGTGGTGTAGCAACGGCATGGTGGGTCCTTCCTGAGATGGATTTGGGAACCTGGGATCATACTTGTTTTGGTATGGATCAGTCTTAACTTTTCTGGAGTTATGGTGGTATTGCTTGAGGACAAGCAATTTTGGGAAGGGCGGACTGTAATGTCCCCATTTTTAGCACTGCACCTTTCAGTGATTGATGGCCTATTCCCGGTGAGTTGTCTGCTAGCAGAAGCTTGAATCAGGGTTTCCAAACTTCTTGGAGGATGTTTTTGTCTTTTTGCCAAATCTGCATTTGAAATTGTTGATTTTGGATTGCGGATTCTTTCTGGGTTTTCAGAGAGCTTCGCATTGGTGGTTTCTGTACGACATTCTGAGCAAGTTCATGAATTTAATATTTTTAGTAAATTCTATTTTTGGCAAGTTGGCAGGTTGACTTTAGGTCAATTGACTTCTATTTCAATCAGTTTAGATGATGTGATTGAATTTGGCTCGTGATGCATCTTTATGGAGATATAAGCTATTTTATATTATAATGTTATAATTGAACATTATAATCCCTTGTCCTAGCATCATAAATTAATATTGTTTTAAAGAAGGGACCTTGAAGGGTATTTTCTACATGGAGGAAATATTTTAATATTTCTAAAGTCAAATATTGCTAAAGTGAGTTTGGATGCCAACTTAAAGGAAGGAATAAAATTATAATTAAAAGTCAAAATTGAAGCTTTGGAGAAAGGGACGCCATCTTTTGAAGGATTAGGGTTTGACTTTGAAAAGAAGATTAAGGTTTCGAGAAGGTCAACAACAAATTATAAAAGGAAGCCTTTGGTTCTCATTTCAGGATTTTTTATCTACAGGAATGTTATGTTGTCGGATTGGCTTTGGGATTGCTTCGAGGAATGAAGGCCTCCTAGCTTGGCATTGCTTCTCGCTTGAAAGATAGCGACTAGTGGTGAGATAGTGTAGTTTGAGAGCATTGTATTGGGATTTGTGCATTGCAGTCAGTGTGTGGCTTTTATAGATTAGATTTATGCATATGAGAGAGTTTCTAGAAATTATATTTTTATTACAGCAGATTGTCTTTTTCATTCATAAGTCAAAAAATACAAAAAGAGTTGTTCTGGGTATTGTCTCATTGGTTTTCTCTGTTGGAAGCGGCCCTTCATGAATATTTGCAGATTTTAATATGAAGCGTATGATTTTATAAAGAAAATTCGTCATTCCTTGTAGGGCACCCTTTCTAGAGTGCCTTGGGATCCGTGCCATTAATTATTAGCCACTTTTAGCTGCCTTTTCTTATAACTAAACTAGGCGCCATCATTCTATAGGTCCATTGCATCAAACTTGAAGTCTTTTGGGTCTATTTAGGGTGTTATTCGAGCAATTCAGTGGGTTACAGGCATGCTGGTTTTACAATTAAAGGTGCAGATTTGAATAAATTAGAATCTTAAATCTGGTTTTTGAGAGAAGGAAATCAGTTTTGAAATATCCATTAAGCAAGGAGAAGTTTCTATTTTAATGCTCGTTGAATTGTTCTATCTCTATGCTCTTGGCAGGCGAATTCTCTATCATATTGTAAGCTGACAGTAGTACTGACAACAATTTTTTCATCTTGCTTAATCATGTTTGGTAATGCTCATATTTACATTCTGTAATTGCAATTGTATTTCTTTATCTCCACCCTATGGTAGCTCCTTTCCCACTCCGGGTTAGAAAGCACATTTTGGGTGTCGAGTTACTTTCAACATTCATGCTTATTTCTCTTCAAAGCATTGTAATTCTTAGCACTCTGCCATATGGTCGCCTCAACTCCATTCTAGATTGGGTAGCACATACTTGATGTTGAGTTCCCTTTCAGTACTTGTAGTGTAGAAGATCCTCTGACCATATGCTCGTCATCATCGGCGCCATTCTTGGTTAGAGTTCCTTCCAGTTCTGTTTCTGCATTCAGATCCTCTGACCAATGCTCACACCTTGCCCACATTGGGATCCTGGTGTACATTCTGGTTAGAGTTGCTTCAACATCATTTTGGGTTTAGCTGCTAACCTTAACGGGTGCATTGGTTTGTAACTTGCAATTGAAAAAATTGAAAAATTTGGCTCAGAATATTTCACCTAGACCTTGTTTAGAAAAGTATGATATAGACTACACTTGATCCTTAACATTTTAATCTATGTTTTTATTATATCTATTTTTAGCAATAATTTTGTATCCAAGCCCATAACATTCTTCTAGCTCAAATGAAGAAATCGTATTCACATGCTCTTTAGAAGAATTGTATTTTTCTTGAGCATGCAATTCCTTTTTAAGTTTTTTAAATTTAGGAATCTTCTACTCACAAAGGACAAAAGTTAAAGAGCCCCCATCACCATCATGTGGTGATGCTTTTAGATTTGTTGATGTAGAACCAAATACAACACAAGACTCTTTAGGTTTAGATTATGATATTTTATACTCTCCCATAAAGGAGGGTTTAAAATATAATGAACCCCAATCATCATCTAAGATTTTTGTTACAAATGACATACAACTAGGATTATCATAAATTTGTATAGGTTATTTGGACTTTTATGGCAATATTTTAGACTCCCCTTTGAAACAAGGTGTAAAATTTAACAGCCCCCAATCATCATCCAAATATTTCATCATGGGTAAAATACATTCTTCTTTGTGTTTGACATTTATGGGTTTTACTTTTGAAGCTGGAATCAAAGTATTAAGAGAGTTGGAAGTATTATGTTCAGCTTCAACTTGTAAATTATAACTTTTTTCATTTGCTTTAATAGTGTATATCTTGTTATTATATTTATACTTCATCTCATGGTGAAGAGTAGATGGGAATCCCTTCATGGCATGAATCAATGACCTACCTAGGAGAAGATTATATGAAAGAGGTCTTGGCATGACATAAAAAAGTGTGGGTAAAGTCACAGGTCATACCCTGATGGGTAATGTGATGAATTCTAATGGTTGCTTGTTAACATTATCAAAGATATGAATTGAAAGATCATTAAATTCTATAAGATTCTTGTCCACACCAATTTTATCTAGAAGATCAATGCTACAAACATTAAGACCCAATCTATTATCTATGAGAGTGTGCTTAATTCTAGTTTTATTAATGATCACCACTATCATTAAAGCTTAATTTTTGTTTTGTTTCTCAAGTGAGGGTAATTCATGTTGAGGGAATTTAATATCCAAATTTATCACTTGCATTCAATCAAACAAGGCTACTAAATCATTTGTTTTAACATAAATTGGGACATCAATCCTTTGCAAAGCCTCTTGGAGCATCCCGTGGTATGTAGGTGATGCTTGAATCAAATCCCAAAGGGAGATTTTGACTAGAGTATTATGAAGTTGCTCAACAAGATCATATTCTTTACCACTGCACTGAGGTATATTAGGTGCGGGTGGAAAGTATGGTTGAGATCATTGGATGGATGTTGGTGTTTGTTTTGCTTTCTTATTATTTCTAGTGTTATATATGTGAGCAATTGTGTGATAACTTGGTTGTTGCGACACATGATGGCCATGAGATTTAGGAGGTCCTATAATGAGAGGACTTTTAGGAGATCTAATGATTAAAGGATTTTCATGAGGTCAAATAATTAGAGGAGATCTTAGCCAATTGTGCATTCATAACCTCAATCAAGAGTTATCTACTTGTTCATGATCTTCTATATAGGGGGATCTAATGACAACTTAGTATCTTCAACTATGTAATCCATATTACTATCTTTTGAAAGAAATGTATCAATGATTTCATCCTCTTGTGCCATAATATCTTCCCAAGTAGGAGAGGTATTGGTAGAGAAATGAACGATATTCTCATGACACTCAATGATTGGATCTTCTAACACCAAGATACCTTCTTCACAAGTAGGTGAGGTATCGGGAGAAGAATTAACATGATTTTCAATGATTGCATTCTCTTGCACCAAGCTAACCTCACATAGGAGAGATAGTGGGAGAGGGATCAAACAAAAAATAACAAAAGAGGGGAAATAAACTCATTTTGATATGCTTGTAACAAAAATTCCTTGAAATGCTTAACAAGATATGATAATAGAACATGAATTATGACAATACAAGATTTTTGCAGTGAGAACATTGTGTTATGTCCTATGGATCAAGTTAGCAATGTTTTTACCAAAACAAATAGTTACATGATTGATCTTTAGAAATTGATGCCAGATCTAGGTAGAGACTAGAGATAAGATTCTACACATAAATTTGGGCTCAATTTGGATGGACTAGGTCGCCTAGGGAAACTATGTCTTGTACAAGTTTTTTAAAAAAATCAAAATTTGAGTGTGTACAATACTGTTTGAAGTTCCTATTTTTGTGTGTATATATGTGTGACATTGAATATTTTTCCAAAGTTTCCCAATTTATGATTATGTAATTCAAAATACAAGTGTTCAACAATTTGCAAAATGTTCAAGCAATAATAGACAATTGTAAATGCAATTTCTTGATCTATGATACAACAATTGAATGATGCCAAATTCTGAAAATGATAATCTTGATATGCTTTTGAAACAAAACAATGCAATTTTTCACTTTTTGAGTTATATTCAAGATGCCTAAACGAATGCAATGAATGCTTTCAGATTTTATTTCAAATTTAAATGACTTAATTGAAACTTATAAATTCACTTGGAATGCAGATTTAAGCTATGATGAATGAAATTAACCCTATTGCAACCTATAATACAATATTGTATGTCAATTTTTGAATTTTTATGTCTTTTATGATGCAAAAATGAAAGCCTAAATGAACAATGCAAAATGTATGCAATGTTAAACCTAGATCTAGGATGAATTTCTTCAAATTTTAGAAGGTCTATAATGTTAACATGTTAGATTCACCAAAATGAAATATAGAAAAAGTGAAACCCTAGGATTTGACTCTAGGGATTTGGTACCTTTTATAATATATTTCATTTAGAAATTGAGGTAGCAAGGGTTTGGTGAATTTGGACAAGGTATGAGATTGAATTACAACCTAAAAGGTGAGTCAACTTACACTTGAAAAAACATAGGATGAATTTAGGGATGAAATGCAATGAAATGACTAGGCTAATGATGCAAGTTTCAGTTCGGATGCAAATACAAAAAACACATAAAGTCATAGACAAATTTAGACTAAAAAAATGGACTAAGCAGAGTTCTGTGCACCTGTGATATGAATCTAAAGCTAGTTTTAGAGGACCAGGTCACCCTAGGTGACTATGTCCCAATAGAGGAATGATAGATCTGATTTCACATTCCTCTAGTGCTAGATCAACGCCTTCTATTTCCCCTTGTCACACTATCGGATCATTGTCAAATATTGTTGTAAATGAGTTTCCATTTGTTGTCAAGGTGTAGGGTTTGAATGCAATAATGGATAATTGAACTTTAAACTTCTCCCAATCTTCTTCAAATCTAAAACCTACACATTCAAAGAGAGAGAGGGTTGTGTCATATAGGGGCTTACCTTAGTCAAACCCCATGTTAGTATTTCTACTTCTACAATGGCAATGTCAATGATAAAGGGCCTATCCTTTTGAGGGGTAAGGATAAATGATAAAATGAATGATGAATCAACAATGGATTGCAACTCACCACTCACCAATGACTATGTTGAAGGATTGAAATCATACAAGTCTCTTCAAGGCTTGATTGTCGCTTGCTTGATTTTCTTGAAGACCTATAAGGTTAGATCTCACAAATAATATGAAAACATAAACAGGAACAAACTCAAATACACTTTGACATGATGCTTTGGTGTTGAATAGCTACTTGATAAATCATTGAAATGTTGCTCTTGACTTGCTTGATAATGCTCTTGATAATAATTTCTCCAATAATTGCTAGATTGATTTCAAATGATGTAATAACTAGGTATTTATATGCAATTATTCTAATTTCCCAAAAAATAAATCTTGATGGCTAACTTTGGGAATTTGAAATTCAATAACAAAATTCCAACTCTGACACATTCAATTTTGGAGGCAAAATAGGGGGACTAAGTCACCTAGGGTGACTAGGTCCCAACCCTATTTTTCAAGATTTAAGGTGTTAGTGACAAAATATTAAATAAATGATTTGTTTTTCTACATATAATTTTTCAGTAAATATTAAAATGGCCCAAGAAATGCATAATTTAGGAAATTAGGTGTACAATTAGGTCCATGCACTTACATGGGAGCAAAACATAGTGTGAAATTGTCATGGGTGACAATTTACAACACTACATTTACTACTTACATTCTCTAGGAACCTATCATCCTATCTATAACTTTGCATGATCATGCTATTGGATGCCATATAGTGGGAATATTCCTATCCTAATGCTCTACTTACCTACACAATTGATAGGTCTATCATAATTCCCTATATACTAATATCTGATAAAATAAGTGGGAAAAAAAATATTTCTCCCAACTTTGTATAAGCTTTTGTGAGTTGCTTTCATTTGTTTGTCTTTTGAATGTAAGAGTTGTTGATGAACTCGAGCATCCAGGATCACCTGCAAAACCAAGATTAACCTTATATACTAGAGCAACAAGAAGATGAAATGTTGGAATATGGTGCAATAACTGAATATGATATTATCACACTCAAAATAATACAATATGCATCAACACTCCCTTGAACTGATTGAGTTGATATGAACTCATCTGAACTAGATAGGAGGGAGAGGTGAGTGCTGAATATATAGAAAAATATGGGCATATAATTCCAAGAAGGATAATAACTCCCTAATAACCAAATTAGGTGTGAGTTATGCCTACTTGGAAAATTACAAATAGGTGGCATAACCTACTCAGAAAGAGACAAGATAGTGGTTTTGTGAGGTGGCACAAAAGGCCAAAAGAGGGTGTGAGACTCAATCACCCAAGTGTGGGTGAGAGCAACACATGTAATCGATGGATTACGCCATGTGTCCTCACATAAACCATGTCTCCTATAGCCTAAGTATGCTTAATAATGTATAGGAAAAAATAAATATTAGAAAAACCTACACTAACATCCCCCCTTAAGCATAGCTTAGGTGGGTGAAAAGATGAAAATATGTGTCCCAACTACAAGGCGATGTTAGGTACCCATGTCCAATAATGAAACCTCTCAAAAGATGAGAAAGAGAAAACCTGTAGGACAAAACTGTTGGAAATATGTGCCTCAAACAATATAGGCTGAAACCTCCATTAGAGAAAAGTTAGAATGACATCTATCATGTCTGGTAGATAAGCAGTTTGTATCATTCCATTTTGAACAGGTCGTTGTGACCTAGCTTCTGTCTTGCCGAACGTCTTCACTATGGAGTCTATTGTTGTGACATAGTGTATTCGCTATGACCTCTTAGCGCTCAGGAGACCTCTGGCTGACAGGCCATTCAATTGTGTATCGGGGAGACTCTTGGTGACCATGGTCTTTGGGATAACTAAGGGTTCTCACTAAGAATTCCCAGTGAAGAGTTAAAGTATTGCCGACGGGGACACACTTGGAATCATCGGGGTAGCACTAAGGGTTTGCTAAGAACTCTTAGTGATGTATAAATGTCTCACTGAGGAAGGCTCAAGGGTTGGCTATCAGGGTAACTCAAAGATCCCAGGAAGACATCTCAGCGAACGTTGAAGGTCTCACCGACAGGAACACCTTTGGGATCTTCGGTATAACTCTTGGTGATGGATGAAGCTTTCAGGGTAAGTCCTAGAGCTCGGTGTGATGTCTTAGCGAACGCTAATGTCTCACAAACAACACTTTATGTTGGAGCCTTCAAGGTAACATATGGATATTGGTATGATCTCTTGACGAAGGGTGTATGTCTTGGCGATTGTTGATAGCTTCGGGGTGACAATAGAGATCTCAGAGAAACCTCTTGGCGATATTAGTATGTCTTGCCGACTATCCTTTGGAGCTCGATATGACTTGTGACTTTGGTATAACCTTTGGTGACTCGCTATGATCTCTTGGCGAAAGTGATAGGTCTGGGCGACTACTTGGTGACTCGGTGTAACACATGAAGCTCGATAGAATGTCTTGGCGATGTCGGTAACTCTTGGCGACATCGGTATGAAGGATATGCGGCATCGGCGAGACACTGTTAGTGTCTCACTGAGATGCCAACACAATGCAAATTTTGTTGATCGAGTAAGACTTTCCGATGTGGCATCTCGTGGATGAATAGGAGGAGCCGAATGTGAACCATTAGCAGTTGGTTCAGTGTGACAGTTCTGTGAGGAAGTTATACAAACAGAGTTCGACATGGATATACTCTGTGATTGTAGATTGTAATCTGGTTGGTTGGATCGACAAATGGTTGAGTGATTGTATCAATAAAAGAATTCTATTCTATAAAGACTGTAACTCAAAGGTTCCTATACAAGAATGTTCATGGTGAATGCTACTATATAATGACACCAGAAAGATAAGTTTGGAATTTGTATGTAATCTCCATTACTATAATACAAAGTGATTTCTCTTGGTGTGGTGGGTTTTTCTCCCGTAAGGGTTTTCCCACGTATATCTGGTGTTCATGTGCGATTGTCAAATACTCTATTTATGTTATCTGTTTCATAGTGCATCTTAGTTGAACTGTAATTGGAACAATTAAAAGTATATATGCATTCTTTCTTGAGGTATTGACGTTAGGAGAATTGTTTCCACATTCGATTTTCCTTACAAGTGGTATCAGAGCCTGGCCAGTTGTGTTATCCTTGTGGGTACGTTGGGTTTTTTGAGTCAATTATGTTCAGTGGGAGTCTTGTAGAAAATAGTTTTTTTTATTACAAGTTGAGATGGCTAGTACATCTGGAAAGTTTGAAATAGAGAAGTTCAATGGCGGTAACTTTGAGTTGTAGAGAAAGTAAGGGTGGGAGGATCTTCACAGTTCAGTTGTGATCTATAGATTCTGATGTCATAAACTAAACCTACAAAGCATGGAAGCAAGAAGATTGGGACCTTTTGAGATAGGAAGTCTAAGGAGTTGATAAGGCTGTTTACATTTGGGCCTTCAGTGCTTTTGGGTGCCATGAGGAGAAGGCACTCTTCTTTGGCAATAGAAGGAAGCTAGTGTCTATTTATGGGGAAGTCTTTGAGTGAAGGACAGAATTTTCACGAGGAAAGAAGTTGTCCTTTGAGAATCTGCGGGAAGAGGAGAGTCTGCAGTAGTTGTTTGATTGCATTTAATATGCTAATTGCTACTTTGACATATGTTGGTGTGAAAACTGAAGAGAGGATTGATGTATGCTTCTATTGGCATTCTTTTCGGACTCAAAGCAGGATATCTAGTGATAAGCTGATTGAGTACATCCCGATTTCAAGATGGAAGATGTTGTTGCATCTTTATTTAATGGGAAGAGATGAGAAGAAATCTTGAGATGAAAGGAAGCTCTTACTCTGAGGAGGCCGAAAGAAAGGCAGAAAGAAAGAAGGACAAAGGGTAAAAGTGAAGTGAGGAGGAGAGACCAAAAGTCTCTCACGGAAAGTTCAAGGTGAAGTGCTGGAAGCTGGCCGCAAGGCTGGCAGAAGATTCGTATCGAAAGAGTTGCCAAGAGGGAGAAAAGAAAGAAGGCTCACTGACCCTTGGTTCTTCTCCTTATTGATGGTAGCCTTCATTGCAACCTTGGCTACTCAGGCATCAAATGATGTCTAGTTGATCGATTCTGGAGCATTGTTCCACATGACATCTCACAAAGAATGGTTTACAAAGTATGAAGAATACGATGGTGGAAAGGTTTACTTGGTGAGTGATTCAACTTTAGTATTTTTAGTCATAGAAGAGTGAGGAATACAATTCCCTAATGGAAAGAGTAGAGGAATGTATTATGTCACATATACCAGGTAGAAACTCCCAGGAAACCTAACTGGATAATAGAAATACAAAATTACCTTCTCACAGAATTAGCACACAAAAGGCCTTCAAGATTCAATAGTACTGCTTCGGGGAAATTACCAATTTTCCACAACAAAATTTGGATGCATAAGGCTGACTGATACAATAGTCTCACAGGCCAGTGATCAGCAGCTCATGGAAGTAAAATACAATTATGCGAAACTCTATAGGAAGTAAAACTTTACGAGAGAAAGACTACCGCTTTTTAGCATCCATGAGTTTAAAGCCCAATAGGAGAAAAAAGAGTTTAAAACCTTGAAGAATAAAAAACCTAGTTAAAGAGGGCTTGAAGATTGTAATCTTAATTTAAGTCTGTGAACACTATATATATGGAAAGCGTGTTTAAAGATTTTACTCCGATCCTCATAAATCTTTTGGTTTGTTAAGATTCTGTTATTTAAGATATGTTTGAATACAAGTGTTTCACTTTGCATACAAATAAGATACTATGTATTATTTCATTGATGATTATTCAAAGAACAGAATTTGTTTATTTTTTGAAAAGTAAATCAGAAGTGTTCAGTCGATTTAAGGAATTTAAGAACTTTGTTGAAAATCAAACTAGTAGAAAAATAAAATGCTTAAGGACTGATAATGGCAGTGAATTCTGTTCTGATGAATTTGAAAGATACTGCAAAAACCATGGAATTAAAAGACACAAGACTACTACACCTTATACTCCACAGTAGAATGGAGTTGTAGAAAGGTTCAATAGGACAGTGATGGAGAGAGTATGAAGTATGCTCAGTAGTGCTGGCTTGGAGGAGAAGTTCTAGGCTGAGGCTATATCTACTACATGTTATCTAATTAATCGTTCTCCAAATTATGCTCTTGTTGATAAAACACCTTTGGAAGTGTGGTCTGGTAAGAAGCCCTCACTTAGACATGTTCATGTTTTTGGTTGTGAGGGATATGCTCATGTGTCGGATGTGAAAAGATCTAAATTAGAGAACAAGACTGTCAAATGTATTTTTATTGGCTATAGTACTGTCATAAAAGGATACAAGCTTTGGAATCTTGATACAGAGAAGGTTGTATACAATAGAAGTGTAATCTTTCATGAGCTGAAACCTTCCACTTTGAATCTGTAGCTAGAGACAAAATTCGAGTTACTAATAAGGATGTAAGCATTAGTATACACACGAGGAGAAAAGAGGAATTGAAAATTTAAAATGTACGCGAGAGGAAACTAAGGGGAGAGCTCAAAGCGAGTTCCTAAAATTTCTAAAGAAGAAGAACCTCTCGGCCTAAATAAGAGTAGGGAGTCAACTCGTGAAACAACTAGATAGGTATGGGTTCTCATTGATTGATTCTACTTGTGCCTATGCTTTAATTTCTAGCACTGATGAGCCTAGGACTATAAAGGAGGCATTTAAAATGTCTGATTCAGATTCTTAGTTGGAAGCCATGGAAGAAAGTGGAATATTTGAGATAGGAGGATGAGCACAGAGTCTGGTGCCCTTGCCTAAAGGTAGAAAACCATATGGGCTGCAAATGCATTATTTACAAGAAAGAGATTGAATGCGGATGGCGATTAGTAGAAAGTATAGGGAATAATGGTTGCAAAGGGGTTATTACACGAGGGTAGAGGGTCGATTATGGGAAAATATTTTTTCTCATGCTTAAGCTAACATCTATCGAATTTCTTTTATTTACTTACGTGACAGCATATGACTTAGAGGTCAAATAGATGGATGTGAAGAAAAAATTTCTTCATGGTGATCTTGAAGAAGAAATCTATATGTCCCAGCTTGAACACTTTGTTGAAAAGGTAAAGAAAAGTACAGATTAAGAAGTCTTTGTATGGGTTAAAGTAGTCACTAGAATTGTAGTGCGGAAATTTCATACTTTTCTAATGAGTTTGTAAGATCCAAAATTTGATCACTTTGCATATATTATAAATTTGAAGTGTCGAGTTCTTGTTATTTATCCTTTGTAAATTGATGATATATATTTGGCTGCATAGGAAAATAGCAGCTAATGATTTTAAGATGCTTAGAATACCGATTTAATACGCTTCAAGTTCAAAATGAGGATTTTTGGTGCAACAAAGGTATATTCTAGGGAGTTGGAATAACCGGGGATAGGAAAAATAGAAACAGAGTCGAAGATAGAGTATGTCAGGAGTGTTCTTGAGAGATTTTGTATGAATGATTGCAAACAGCTAGTGGTTCCAGTCATGCATGGAATAAAGCTATCTATTGAGGAATGTCCAAAATCTCCTAATGACATGGAGACTTTGACTGGTAGCGCCTATGCTAATGCGATTAGCGGTCTCATGTATGAAAATGAAATTCTATACAAGGCGGACATTGCCCAAGCGATTAGAGATACTTAATTCGATCGCGGCTGTCGGGAAGAACACATTGGGAATCTTTGTAAAAGATTTTTCAAATATTTGAAAGACGCCAGTTGCTTTGTGTTATCATGGAAATTTAGTTGAATCAGAGGACTCTCAACATTAAGTAGCTATGTGGATTCTAATTGGAGTAGGGACAAGCGTATGAGTCCACCATTTGATACATTTTCATGATAGATAATTAGTGCGATGAGTTGGATAGGCAAGCGACAAGTTCTTGTCGCTTTATCCCACTCTGAGTTTGAATACGGAAGCTACTCATGCTTGCCAAGAAGGAACTGAAGGATTTAAGAAATGTTTTGTGTTCTAATATTGAACTGTGCCAGGGAAATAACTGGCCCACTACGTGATAATTGAGTGCAATTTATTAGCAAAAGAACCCGCTTTCCATGCGGGACAAAACATATTAGTATAAGCATAATTTGTATGAGATATGGTAGGATGGAAAGAGATCAGTTTAAGAAAAATTTGATACTTTGGAGAATGTTTGCTAGAATTCATTTGGCGGCAGTAGAGCACAAAAAGAAGTTCAGTGGTGTGCGATTCAAATGGCCCTTAGTGCTTGCATGATTTTTTAGTAAGTTATGTTATTGCTCTAGAATTACTGCATGATCTTAAATCATGTGGGGGTGTTGGAAATATGTGCCTCAAAAATATAAGAATTTGAGACCTCCATTAGAAAAGTCAGTATGACATCTATCATGTTTGGCCGACAAGTAGTTTGTATCATTCTGTTTTGAACAGGTCGCTATGACCTAGCTTCTATCTTGTCGAATGTCTTCACTATGGAGTCTATCACTATGACCTCTTAGCGCTCAGGAGACCTCTAGCCAACAGGCCATTCAATTGTCTATCGGGGAGACTCTTGGCGACCATGGTCTTCGGGATAACTAAGGGTTCTCGCTAAGAAGTCACAACAAAGAGTTAAAGTCTTGCTGACGGGGACACACTTGGAATCATTGGGGTAGCACTAAGGGTTCACTAAAAACTCTTAGCGATGTATAAATGTCTCACTGACGGAGGCTCAAGGGTTGGCTATGGGGGTAACTCAAAGATTCTGGGAAGATGTCTCAGTGAACATTGAAGGTCTCACCGATAGGAACACCTTTGGGATCTTCAATATAACTCTTGGCAATGGATGAAGCTTTCGGGGTAAGTCCTAGAGCTCGGTGTGATGTCTTAGTAAAATATAATGTCTCGCCGACAGTGCTTTATGTTGGAGCCTTCGAGGTAACATATGGAGATTGGTATGATCTCTTGGCAAAGGGTGTATGTCTTGGCGACTGTTGATAGCTTCGGGGTGACAATAGAGATCTCAGAGAAACCTCTTGGTGATATCGATATGTCTTGTCGACTATCCTTTGGAGCTCGATATGACTTGTGACTTCGATATAACCTTTGGTGACTCGCTATGATCTCCTAGAAAAAGAAATTGGTCTGGGCGACTGCTTGGTGACTCGGTGTAACACATGAAGCTCAATAGAACATCTTGGTGATATCGGTAACTCTTGGCGGCATCGGTATGAAGGATATGCGGCATCGGCAAGACACTGTTAGTGTCTCACCAAGATGCCAACACAGTGCAAATTCTGTTGACCGAGTAATACTTTCCAATGTGGCATCTCATGGACGAATAGGAGGAGCCGAATGTGAACCGTTAGCATTTGGTTCGGTGTGACAATTTTGTGAGGAAGTTCTACAGACAGAGTTCAACATGGATATACTCTATGATTGTAGATTGTAATCTGGTTGGTTGGATTGACAAATGGTTGATTGATTGTATCAATAAAAGAATTCTATTATGTAAAGACTGCAACTCAAAGGTTCCTATATAAGAATGTTCATGGTGAATGTTGTTGTATAATGACACCAGAAAGATAAGTCTAAAATTTGTATGTAATCTCCATTATTGTAATACAAAGTGATTTCTCTTGGTGTGGTGGGTTTTTCTCCCATAAGGGTTTTCCCACATATATTTGGTGTTCATGTTTGATTGTCAAATACTCTATTTATTTTATCTATATCATAGTGCATCTTAGTTGAACTGTAATTGGAAAAATTAAAAGTATATCTGCACTCTTCCCTGAGGTATTGATGTTAGGAGAATTGTTTCTGCATCTGATTTTCCTTACAAAAACTCCCCCCAAAGAGAGAAGAAGAAGATAGACCATATAGTCCCCCAATGTAGAGTCTCCTGCATTGTTGCTGAATGCTCAACACAAGAAGCTGAAGATGATCCAAGATCGCCGAACAATATTCATCCCCTTAGGAAGAAAGAAAACCAAGGATGAATGTAGGATATCTTCCCATTCCTGAAAGGAATATGTAGGAAAAATGATGAAAATGTATGAAGTCTCTGAACTCTGCTTAGGTGTCCCCATGTCGATGTCAAAAGATATCACCATCACATTAGGTATTCCAGGACACACTACAAAAGATGACAATCCAAAACCTAGTGGAGATGGATGTAGAAAAAAATCTGAAGACAAAGGCACCTCCTCTGAATGTTGCTTAATAGTAGCCACAGTCATGTCAAACTGTGAAGAATAATCATGTGGGTAAAGAACAAGAGGGTCAAAAGGTTCCCCTCAACATCTAAAGAAGAAAAAACAACTTCATCAAAGAGAAGATGTATGCACTCAATTATGTCCTCTAAGTCTGTAAGATAGGACTCACAAAACAAACCTTAAATGTCTGTCAAGTACTCATCCCAAGTAGCTATGTCTGGAAGACAATGAATTTCCTGCTACACTGAATAAATAGTAGCCATGAATGTAGTAATACCAGTATCATTAGAAACAATAGGTGATGTAGGAGATGGAGTATCAACACATGTCTCTTGAACCTCAGTTGAAATAATACCAAAACTCACTTGACCATACTGAATCTCCTCAAAAGTGTCCACACTAGATGTCTGAGTGTGTACATCAGCCAAAGGAACACCAGAGGAAAAATGTGAGAAGGTGTATACTCGAGATTGATGATTTTCCTCCTCAACTGTAACACTATCTTTGCTATGAAAATCCTGAATAATCACATAATTTGGTGTGAACTCAACACTCTTTCCTTCCCCACCATGTGTGATCTAATAGATAGAAAGGATATTTGTTGACAATGAAGGAACACAAAGAACATCGTTAATGATCCTTTGTCTATGTCAATAGATTCTTTCCAAAAAACACACATATATGTGTTGTTAGCCATCAGGATGTTTGGTGATGAACAAGTTTCAAATGAAGAGAACATACTATGTGATGAAGCCATGTGATGTGAAGCTCCAGAATCAAGGATCCATCTCCTTGATTCAAAATCTACAATTGCAACAAGTGCTTTCCCCTTTTGTTTCTCTGAATTTCGTGTAGAAGAAGATGATGAATCCTTTGACATAGTTGAAGGAAAATTGATTTTATTATTTGCTAAAAGATTCTTCAACTCATCAGTTTTTTTTATATAACATTGATGTTCATCATGCCTAGATTTCTTGCAATATGCACATGTGGGATTCTCCTTCTTAGATGATTCACATTTTGAGGAAGATGATTCATATTCTTTCTGTGGCTTGTTCTTTTTCTTCTTTTGTTTTTGATCAAGATGCGCTGATTCTTTTTGTACCTTAGGATCACTAGCCACCAATGCTTGTGACTTGGAAACCTTGATGAGACCCATTTGAATCAGCTTTTCCTCCTCTTGGATTAGAAGATCTAAAAATGCATCAAATGTAGGCACAACATATGTAGTTCCCATAGAAATCCTATTGGTGTGAAAGCCAAAAACAAACATAGAATACTCAGGACCAAGCTTGGATAACACATTGAGAATCAACTATAAATCCTCCTTAGTAATCTTGTAATCCTTTAGTTGTGTTCTTAGTTGCTTAATCTTGGAGATATAGTCTTGGATGTGGTTGAAATTTTTTGGATCAAGATTCATCAAATGATTATCAATTTGATAACCCCTAATCTTATCAGTTTTACCATACAATTTTTCAAGAGTCTCCTAAGCCTCCTTAGGTGTCTTGCATGATTCACGATGAAATTATAAATCAAAAGAGACTAGTGAACAAATGTAACCAAGAGCTCTCTCACGATTGATCTCCCATTTTTCCTTAGCATCAACATCAGTAGGTTTAGGAATAGATTATTTTACATAACCTGTGCAACCTTTTTCCCTTAGATAATTCCATACTGATTTTTTCCATGATTCATAATTATATGGAGTTGGGAGTTCAATTTGAGATTTCCCCATTGTACTAACACACAACAAACGAAATGAAAGCAATCAAAACACCACAAGATCACCTCCCAAAATTCACTCAATCAATAATCCCCCCAGAAAAATATGATGGTGGCACTTTATAGTTAGTTCGTTTACAATTTTGGAGTTATAACCAGAGTTTTACAATGTCCAAAATTAGACCCAAATATTGAAAGTACAAATCAAAAATAGAATCAGAACCTAAAAATAGCACCAATGTGTAGTGCTCAGAAAAATATCAACTTTCAAAACAAGAATTGCCTCGATCTGAGGTCGTATGTGAAAGTTACAACCATTTGAAGTTCAAAAAATGAGAACTGTCCTTCAAATATGCTGAGAAAACTAAATTTATGGAAACTATGGATCACTGGAGTAAAAAATTATTCCACCATTGTGAACCTACAAAATTCTACCCCAAATCAAAAAGAAATCTTGCAAAAAGACCTTCGTATGGCTAAGAATGGGTCTCCCAAAATTGACCTTCCAAACTCAAATGCTCAATGGAGGGGGGGGGGAATTCTTCAAGGGCGTTGACATCATCGCTGATGTATTGCTGATGTTAGCAAAACACGGGCTTAAAATTGATGTCCTTCTAGCTGTCAAAAAAGAATATTCCTGTGAGCTAACGAAATATGCTCGGGCTGAGGAATCTACAAAATACTGGCAGTATCTCAGAATATTCTAGTGATGAGATCTTTAATGGAATATTTGGAGATTCTTTGACTGTTGGTTGGGTTTTTCTAGGCTTTTTGAAGATTTTCGCTACTTTTTTGAAGTTCGCTGGAGTTTTATTTTTGAATGTCGGTTGGAAGACTTAACCGCCAACTTTTTAACAGTGGTGCTAGCTTTTGGAATTGACGGGGCCCATGTATATTAAGCAGCCGGTGGCAAGGCCTTTCTACACCCCACGTACCTTGAAGGTATAATAGAGTACCCTGCAATTTACAGGGTACTACAAATTGCATTTTTTTGTTTTTATATTTTTCAAATTTTTTTGATTTTTTTTTTGAAATTTTCCTTTTCAATTTTTATATTAAAAAAAGGATAGAGAATATATATTTTTTTTGAAAAAAAAATGTAACGAATTGTGCAGGTGGTTGTACAGAAGATTCTACAAAGATTCCTCAAACCCTCCAAAATTGGTCAAAATTTTTCAGGAGCCAAAATATAGAGTGCTTTATATCAAAATTCATCTGCGAAGCCTTCTAGACTCGATGACCATGTCCATTTTCATTGAAAATGCACCCAAAAAAGGCTCAATGCTGAATTTCTCCCAAATTCAAGAAGGGGCTTGCAAATTTGAATGCTTTGATACCATGTAAGAGTTACTAATGAACTCAAGCATCCAAGATCACCTATAAAACCGAGATTAACCTTCTACACAAGAGCAAGAAGAGGATGAATGTTGGAATATGGTGCAATAACTAAATAGGATATTATCACACTTAAAATGATACAATATGCATCAACACTCCCTTGAATTGATTGAGTTGATATGAACTCATCTGAACTAGATAGGAGGGAGAGGTGAGTGTTGAATACATAGTAGAATATGGGCATATAATTCCAAGAAGGGTAATAACTCCCAAATAACCAAATTAGGTGGGAGTTATGCCTACTTGGAAAATTCCAAATAGGTGGCATAACCTACTTAGAAAGAGATAGGATAGTGGTTTTGTGAGGTGGCACAAAAGGCCAAAAGAGGCTGTGAGACTCAACCACCCAAGTGTGGGTGAGAACAACATATGTAACCGATGAATTATGTCATGTGTCCTCACATAAACCATGGCTCCTATAACCTAAGTATGCTTAATAATGTGTAGGAAAAATAAATATTAAAAAAACCTACACTAACATTGAAAAGACCCCATTATTGATAGTAATACATATTATAAATAGAAAAGTGATTCCAAAACATGGTTAATATGATCAACCTCTTTATAATCATCTCATAAAAATGATTACTTACAAGATTAATGCTAATAAACATATTAAAAAGTGTAAAAATATGTTTTTATGATCCTAAAGTAATAAGCTTAATAAGTTATCGAATTATTTTCATATGTTATTCCATAAACCTCTGAGCTTAGTTTCCATAATTATTTTAATTAAAAGTATAAGTAGATTTTCATTTGTATTGTTACAAACTTGTACCAATATGATTTCAATTACCAATTATTATTATTGGTGGCTACTAACTTTAGTTGTACATAAATTACAAGTGAGTGAAAACCCTAGCTTGTCAATTCTTATAAGCATGGGAGCCTACTATGTTTTGAATAAGAAAATTAGTTATATGAATAGAGAGAAATGACTAAATGTGCAAATTCAAAATGAAGTGATTAAAAAACTAAAATAAGTGGAAGGAAGGAAATTACCATATACAAGTGAGAATCATTTGAAAAGTCACAACATAAGAAGTCTTTGAATAGACTTTTTTTTTTGGAATGCCTATAAACCCCCACACTAGATCGTATAGTACATTTAGATTCACTTGTAGAAAATATAAGACAATATTTTCTTAACCCTTATAGTGGTATTATTTTTGGTCTATAAGAAATTATTAAGATTAACACATCTTGTAATTGCCAAGAAAATTTGTAGTCCTTTGTTGTAAAAAACCATTCAATTCTTTTTGTTATCCAATAACCATATTTTTTAATCATATAAAAATATAATTATTGACACATTTGTTTATCTTTTTTATTATTATCCAAAGGAACCTCCATTATATGTTTTCATCAACCAAAAAAAATATTATTAATAGGTTTCTATCTACATGCATTGTAACACCCTACCACGCAATCCTAGAGGAAGTTGCAATTAACTACTCAAACGTACTTTTTTTTTTGTTTAAGTACAAACAACATGCAAGTTCACTACTCATTATAACAACCTCTGAGGGTACGAGACTGAGATTACTTTAAAACCCAAACAAGAAACATAAATTGAAACCATAACATTTAATTACTTAACGAATTAAGAAACACATACATTCCGTACATGTAAATTACATCAAAGAATAAGAAATACCAAATGATTTCCAATAACAATCATTTAACAATAAGATTACAACTCGCATTCCACAAATGAGGTAAATCCAATAAGTATGGATGCATAATACATCTTCCACCTCGATAACAAATGAGGGGTAATTGATTACAAGATTCAACTGCAATGAATAAAGCATGAAATGACATTGGATCCCATGAACTCTCCAACTGGAAATCTCGTCCACACGAACAAGAAGAAAACCCAACAAAGTAAGGTGCACGTTCCACCCAACCAAGCGATACCCAAAGGCTCACTCCCCGTGCTAGGAGATAGTAACAAGGATTTCTAGACAAGACCGTCTACCTCTAGACACAGGTTAAAACATAACTGGATTGAATTGAATACAAACACAACATCACTTAACACAATGGTTACAATGCTTCCAGATACCAATGAGCCACTACACAGTATAACAAAACTAACTTATGGTTGTCATAGAGAGAGTGTCACACATAATTTTCTATGAGTTACCCTGGCTCAACCTTCCTAGGCTACCAGACCCCCATCTTGGGTTACCCTGACTTGCCTCTACCAGCCGTCAGACCCCCATACAAACTGTGCTTCTCGTCTCATCTCAAGCCTTAATAAGTGCATGAGTCATGAGAGAGGCATTCATTATCTTAATTAGTTTGAAAGTTTTTTTATTAATTCTTTTTAAGTTATCACTTACATAAACCCTAAGTGAATTACCCTGATGCCCCTCTATGTGTCAGACCCCCACATAGAGCCACTCTCCTATCGAAAACATACCAAAAAAAACCAATCACCAAGGGTGCCAAAGTGAATACAAACTAGGTAAACAATCAATCCAACTCTAGGAGGAACATATAATGAAAAATCACTCCAAACACTAGAGGCAACAAAATTCAAACCCCTCTCCAAACACTAGAGGCAACAAAAGTCAAACCCCTCTCCAACACTAGAGACAACAAAACACATAATCCATTCCTTCCAAAAGAGGCACAAACCATCTCCATTCGTGAAAACTGGGTAAAACAACAGGATACAACTATGCGCACTACCCAAGGCAATACAACGGTTGACTAACATAATACAAGAACCCCAAATAGTTAAACCCCTTATGGAAGACTTAACAACCCTTCTAATCAACTTCCCCAAAGTGAAAATAGAAGAAGTGTAGATTCAAGAAGGGCAATCAAACAAGAATTAAATCTATATTTTGATTTTCTAAATCTACTTCCTTTAATAACATTCAATAGTTTATTTCCATAATAAAACTAATTTAATTTAGTCTCTTTTAGACAAAGGATAAAATTTAACCAGATATTTAATTCCCTAATTGCTCTTAAATAGTAATAAACATTTACTTCTATGATCCAGAACCTATCATTTAAACATAACTATTAGTCCTTTGCAAAATACATCATTTTAAGATCAATTAATCTCGCTATCAAACTCCTTAAATTTAAATCCAATATTTGTCCTTTCAAATATATTATTTTACAATAAAATCAATAATTTGACTATGAACACAATATTCTAAATTCCTCAATTACCCATTTCATGAAAATAACTAATATCATCGTAAATTCGTTTGCAACTAACAAGAACTATAAATAAAAATCGCTCTCTTAAACATTTCATTTCATTTAATACGAATATCCCTTTCCCTTAAAATCATTCCCTTATTAAATAACTATTTACGCATTTGACAAGTAATAATAATTTAAATCTAAGGGTCTACTTTAGTTTCCCGATAATATTTAAATATAAAAATCTCATTTCCCCATTGAAATCATTTCATTAAAAAAAAATTAAATACTTACACATAGAAATGTATCTTTATTATTCATTGAAATAACAATGTGTTTGTATTTACATTTAATATTCATTTCTCATATTTAAATATTCATCTATTAAACCACACATATTATCCATTTTCCTTCATTACCCAAAATGATCAAAATCAATTTAAAAAAATAAATAAAATCATCTTATTATAACATCAATTTTTTTAAATTTTTTTTGCATCTATTATAATAAAATAATCATCTTAGGATCAATATATTTAAATATAAATATATGTTAAACATACATATATATAATTGTATACTCAATGTATATACAATTATATATATATATAATTTAAATATATATATATATATTTTTTAAAATCACTTTAAATTCCCAATCATTTAAAATATATAATATATATTAAATTAATTAAAAGAAACATAATATAAATATATATATATAAATTTAAAAGAAGTTTAAAAAAAAAAAATGAACCCCCATCCTTAGGGCACACAAGTCAACCCTGTTGTGGGTGGGGCTGCTACAGAGCCCTCCCCACAGGGTGACGACCTGTGTGCTACACACAGCCCGCCTCCCACAAGGGCGGCGGCCTGTGGGTTGCACATAGTCCACCTCCCACAGGGTTGCAGCTTGTGTGTTACACATAGTCCACCTCCCAAAGGGGTTGCGGCCTGTGTGTTACACACAGTCTACCTCCTATGTGGTTGGGGCGGTTGTGGGGATAGCTTCCCTTGCCTCCCCCACAATAACAATAATATATATATATATATATATATATATATATATATATTTTTTTTTTTTATTTTTTTTTCACCAGTCTGCCTCCTCTGTGGTTGGGGTGGCTGTGTGGATAGCTTCCCCTGCCTCCCCCCCAATAACAATAAAATATATTTATATATATATATATATATATATATATATATTTTAATAAAATTTAAAATTACATTCCCCTATTTATTTCCAGAACAAGATTTTTTCTCCAGAATTTTAACAGGAAAGAAAAACAACTTCCCAAAATAAAACAAACCCAAAATGTATGACTAAAATATATGTATATATATATTACCATTTTATAGTCTATTTGGGAAAATTTTCTATAGGAAAATTTAAGAAGAAGAATTTTAAACACAATTTTCATGATATAAATTTATGGAATTTCCCCAAATCCAATAGAGAGGTTTTAAACTTTTCTTTTGTTTCCTTTCCATTTCTCTATTGTTAAAATTGAAAATTTATGTTGTAAGCTTTTATTTTTCTACAAAAATCTAAATTTCCACCATGATTCAACAGGGTTTTAAAATTTGTTTCCAACCAAGTTTTCAATATTGAAGATCCTAAATTTCAAAACAATGAAAACAAAACAAGAAAGAACCTGTTGGAAACTTGAAGAATAAGATTGAAGTTGAGCTGCAATTTCCAATTCTTCCAAAATCTTTCCAAATCTTCACTCCAATCCAAAATGCATCCACAACAAGAGAAAATCCTTCCATTCTTCTACATAGCCAAATTTTCAAGAATGAAATATCCCTCTATTTTTTCCCCAAATTTGGTCAATATACCCTAAAATATCTCTCACCCACCATAGTTATTTCCCCTCTATCCATTTTGAGGATATTTTGTTTTTTTTTTAATTTAAAACTTTTAATAATTTCCTTTCAAAAGAATTTAACACTTTTAATTCCAAGATGGATAACTTAATTCATTTCAACACAATTAATTTAATTAATCAATAAAATAAATCTAATCCAAGATTAGATTGTTTTATTAATTAAATTAAATAACATTTCTAACATTATAACTAGATTTATTTAATAAACAACCTAAATACATAAAGCCATTTATTTACCTTTTTCAATTTGCAATTAAATAAAATCAAGGAGAGATGAACAACAAAGAAGCAACTTAACCCGATGACACACTATGACTAGGGTGATGACTTGTAATGTCTCTAATTTAGCCCTACGCTTTTCATTTGGATTTAGCCTATTCTAGGAACTCGTAGGCTAAGTAGAAGCTCGAATCAGGGTTTCCAAACTTCTTGGAGGACGTTTTCGTCTTTTTGCGGAGCTTGCACTTGGAAATGTTGAACTTGGATTGTGGATTCCTTCTGGGTTTTCTGAGAACTTCACGTTGGTGGTTTCAGTTCGGCATTCTGAACAATTACATGGATTTACTATTTTTAGTAAATTTTATTTTTAGCAGTTGATTTGTTGACTCCTAATCAGTAGGCTTCACTATGGCAGTCTGTTCAGACGGTATGGTTGAATTTGGCT
The DNA here is from genome assembly GCA_007258455.2 of Sequoia sempervirens. NCBI lineage: Eukaryota > Viridiplantae > Streptophyta > Pinopsida > Cupressales > Cupressaceae > Sequoia > Sequoia sempervirens. Next base: position 171,884 of record VDFB02200237.1, read on the forward strand.
TATGATGCATTTCCATGGTGATATAAGATATTTTATATTATAATGTTATAATTTAATATTATAATTCCTTGTTCTAGCATCATGAATTAATATTGTCTTTAAAAGGGGGACATTGAAGGGTATTTTCACATGGAGGAAATATTTTAATATTTCTAAAGCCAAATATTGCTCAAGGAGTTTGGACGCCAACTTTGGGTGAGCCAAATATTTTATTTAAAAAGTGAAATTTATCTTCTTAAGCAAGTACGCTATCCTAAGGGTAAAGACAAAAGACAAGTCAATGACATAAAAGAATCTTTGAGGTGGCGCCCTTCTTGGAGGTTTCTAGAAAGCTCTTCTGAAGTTATAAATTGGAGCTCTGGGTCCTCATTTTTTCATCTGATGAATTTGCAAAGGTATGCTGCCGGTTTGGCTTTGGGATTGCTTCGAGGAATGTAAGCCTCCTAGTTTGGCTCTTCTTCTTGCTTAAAAGACAACAACTAGTTGAGAGGTTTAGTTGTAGTTGGTTTCCTTTCATTGTAGTTGGTTCTTCTCACATTCTGTAGTTGAGTTATTGTATTTTCTGTCAATTTTAGAGTTGCTGGTTTGTATGGCTGTAGGTTGTTTTTACTCATAACTCAAGAAACATAAATAATATTATTCTGGGTACTGTTCCAATCTATTTTCCTATGTAGGGCGACCATATGTGCAAGTTTCCAGAATTTTATTTGAAGTCTATGAATTATCTAAAGCAAATCGCCCTTGCTTGTAGGCAATTTCACTTTGTAAGTTATTTGGAAGTTGTGCAAAATAAATAGGGGTCTTTGTGAGAAGTTTTTGTGATCCATCTTCATTGTCATCATCATTAAAATGTTTTGCAACTGATTTCAAGTTAAATGAGTGAGTATTGAGAGAGATATGAGCATTTAAGTGAGTTTTGGAGTTGCTGATTTCACCATTTTAACTGCAGATCTGTCATATGAGACTTAGTAAAATTATTAATAGGGTTGGGATTGTTTGTCTTAGTCATATTAATCATTTTGGAGTAGCTCTGCATTTCAGCAGTTTGATTATCACTATAATCCATCGTGCTTGCAGGAGATATATTATATTGTAAGGTTGTTAGTAGTACTAACCAACCAATATTCACATTTGTAAGCTCTTTATTATATTTCCCACATTTCGTGGAAGAGACTGATCATTGCTTAGTCTATTGTATTTACTTTTTAGTTGCTCCGTCATATGATAGCGCCTATTCATCTTGGATAGGAGTGCACATACTTGGCGTTGAGTTCCATTTCCAGTATTGTATTTCATGTAATTGCTCCGCCATATGGTAGCCTCATTTCCATATTGGAATTGGGTAGCACATACTTGGTGTTGAGTTGCTTTCAGCATATTAGATGATAGGGATCCTCTGACCACATGCTCGTCATTCGCTGACGCATTTCTTGGTTAGAGTTCTTGTATCAGCATTCCCATTAAGATCCTCTAACCATATGCTCGCCATCACTTGGCGCCATTTTTGGTTAGAGTTACTTCCAGTTGTAGTTCTAATTAATGTACTGACGATCCTCTTGCCATATGACAACCTCTCTCTTGTTGAGATTGAGTGCGCATTCTTGGCAAAGAGTTATATTGTAACTGCTGGTTTGATTTATCTAACCCTAACGGGTGTGTTACATTTTTTATTGTAATTTGAAAATTGAAAAAAATTGGCTCAGAATATTTCATGACTTGGCATGAAAAACCTAGCTACTATCTCCCAATCGAATACTGTTGGCCAATGGACACGCTCAAACCTGTGAAACCAGGTGGAGTCGATGTCCTGTACCTGTCAACTTGCGAACAAAGAGTATATCAAACATGCATACATATAACATAATAAACACACTGTGAAGAGGAAATCACAGAATTGTAGGGTACTTGCAAGCGAGTGATGCAATCTCATCCCCTTCACTAATACACTCATCATAGATTGACAGTTCCACCACAAACAAATATCTCATGCAATAACATGTTACAATAATTAATTATCATTACACCAATTAAAACATGTCAAATAAAGCATTAGATAAGATACATCACATCACACAAATAGACTATCGCTCTATAAATAGCGATCAAATAACACACACATGATAAAGTATCTCAATAACCAAAAAGCACATCAAAGAAAACAAGGACACACTGTCCAGCCAGAAAGCAAAACAGAGGGGTATTACATACATTTTGAACATGTCAAGAAGAGAGATTATAAATTGATCTAATAATTTTAGAGAACATACAAATTGAAAGATAGATAGAAGTAGATGAATATAGCTATTAAAATTGTTAGTAAAAATAATATAATGCTTAATTGTGTAGTAAATATAATATATCAAGCACTTGATATATCTATGTTATGCAATTAAATGTTTAATCATGAAATTGATGAGTCACTATCATCAGAGAAAATTGTAGTTTTGAATTTATCATGGGTGACTAAGTTTGTTATGATGAGTGGCGGTGGTTACATCTACAAATAGTCTATATAATTATTAAACATTGATTCCATTTATATTCCATAGGGATACATTCTCATGTCCCATCATTTTGACTAGTTCATATCTGTGGAAGTATCATCAATCACTTATATAGGAATTCTATAAATTTATTTTAGGGAAAATATTACATATTAGTGGAAAAATACTTTGAGTTACATTTTAGATGATTAAATTTTGGCCTTTAATTTATAGTTTGGAATGTTTACAAGCATGGGTTCCTAGTGTGGCTATAACTTTTGTGCATGTTGTGACTTTTCATTTGAATATAGGAATAAAAAAATGTGCTTCGACTAAAGAGAGAGAGACATTGTCAACTTTGATTTCTTCTTTTGAAGTTTTAAAATTGATATGGTTTAGATTATTACAATCTATAAGAAAAACTGAATTTTCATATTTTGGAGTCTTCAATAGGGAAGTCATTGAATTTATTTAATGGATTGTATGATTGTGTAAAATTAGATACACTTTCATCAATTAATCTTTAAGATATCAAATAAATTAAACATTTTGTCTTCTAAGTTTTGGTGAAATTTTACTATTATTGTTTGGTGATGAATGCGGATTACACTTTTGGCTTATGCTTTAATGCCAAAATCTTGTTAATATTAATATTTTTTTTTTTATCATGCATTTTACTTTTTGGTAGGAAAATTTAGCCTTAAATTTATAGATAATAATAAGACCAAAGATAATTTTCTAGCTACTAGGTCAAAAAGGTATTTTTTTTAAATTTTGTAAATATTGTGAGGTAAAGGAGTCATCAAAGGTGGGAGAAGAAGAGAAAAGTTAGTTTTAGTTATTGAACCCCTCTCAGGGCTTCACTTTATTCCATTTTCAAGGTAGATTGTTTATATATAGGTACCTATTTTGTATATTTCTCAAGACAGTGGTGTAATAACCACCCTAGTTATCACTATTTTTTTTTACATCATTACACCTCAATTACTATCTTAATTGGCCAAGAAACCCCTATATAATGAGTAAATGTTAGCTTCATAATATTTCCAACCATAACCATGGTAGGAACTCTATGCCACAATCTTACATACTAATAAAGCTCCCAATATGAGGGTTAAACCTAGACCTAGACCTCTTCCTTGAGGGTTCGTTTGTAATGGCCCTACCTACATATCCTTTTTTGGGAGTCAAAGGATCCATATATTTCACACAATTAATATAGAAACTTCATCCTCACATTTGGGATGATAAATCTTACATCTTTTTAAAATCACAACCTTTAATTGATCTTATAATTCAAATACAACCCATGTATAATTGTCATATAAAATGTCTTATAGTTAAATGTTAGTTCCTTACCAACACCAATGTACAAATACACACAAAACCACATAGGGACCAACTCATACAAACATAAAATTCCACATAATGATTGGCTCAAGCATACATCACATATACATGTAATGTGACTAGATCACACATGCATCACATCTACATAATGTGACTAGCTTTTACATATCTCATGTACACATAATGACTAGCTTGTGCATATGTTACATATACATAGTGTGATTAGATCAAACACACATCATAGGTACACATGGCCACTAGCTCGTGCACATGCATCACATATACACAACATGACTAGCTCATACACCCAACACATATACATAATTATAACTAAAATATCACATGTACACATAAATAATAATTGGAAAATATAAGTGGTTGCAACCTTATTGAAAACATCTTCCCCTTTACCTAGTTCTCTAACACACAAGTCCTTAAGTACATCCAATTTCAAAAGAGAAACATTGGTGCATCCCATACTACCCATAGGTACAATCATTTTTCCTAATTAACTATTATCTTTTATGATGATAAAAATATCCCATTCTAATTGTTATCATCACTAGTAAGGGAATAAATGTGACAACAAACAACATGTGAGACCACTAATGCACAAATACACATAAAAATGACCAACTAAAAATAAGAAGTGGATGAAAAACTATCGCATGAACCTTCATGTTGCCTGCTTCAATAAACTTATTATTTTTAAGTACATCCTCATAAAAAAAGGAATGTTAGTGCATCCTATACTACATTATGGGTCACATCCTTTTTCTCAGTTTACTACTAACTATGGCAACAAGAAAACATCCAATACTACTTGTAGTCACCATTGGCTAAGATGTAGGTGTAACAACATGCATCCCATGAGGCCATTATAAAATATACATAGGCCTCTAAACCTTTTGAGTCAGTGGATCTTAACATTCATTACCTTCATAGTATTAATGGAAGTCTAACTTGGTATGGGGTAGCTCTTGAAATCTATATCTTACATGGTACTAGAAAAAGCTAAATAAGCCCTATCATATAGTAGGTATCTCTTGGCCTCCATCACCTTCGTGCTAATGATGAAAATAAACTAAACCTAAGATACAAGAGTTAGCTCCTAGCATTTATGTCACCTACACAATATTAGTGATAGTTAGATAAAATACTCATGTATCATAATATGGATAATTCTTAACATTCATCACCTTCGTGCTATTGGTGAAAGCTAGTTAATCCTAAGATATGACAAATATCTCCTAGCACCTATCACATACATGGTATTGTTGACAACTGGTTATCCACACCTATATCAGACTCAATTTTGACATGTGGGGTCATTTTATATCTAGATAAACATTTCAAGGATGTCTTAAGGTTTTAATTATACTAGTTGACCTTTATACAACATCACATAAAGTGATCCATTAACCTATAGACATCATCCTATAGGTCTTAGTGCAAAAAATATAAACACACAAGTAATGCATTGAATCAACATGAGTTGGCATCTATCATGTCAATTAAACATATACAAATGAAAAATCATAGAGTAATCCCTTAGTCCATTAAAATGTTACTTGGAAACACAATATTTATTAGATATAAATTAAATACACATTTGTAATATTAAATAGTATTCTACTTATGAAGGCATAATAATTTTGTGTATTACTAGTCATAAAATTTTGCATACATTTATCCACCAAATAGATATAAAGGAAAAAATGCATACCATATTTGGTTATACTTACCATTATTTGTCCATGGTTTTCAAATATAGCCATGAATAATTTTATCCTAAACTCAACAAAAATCCAATCACATATTTAGAACAAGTAGATCATCCATACATGCTAAGAGTTGCTTGTATTAAATTAGATCATAATGGATTAGTTTAGTATTATCATTACTTACAAAGTTAATTGGTTTCCGCAACTCAAATCATAACCATATCATGGCCATTTTTATCATGCCCTTATTTATTAGAAGAATATACCTCATCAGTGTCTTGAGGCTAACCTATACCTTAAATGTATACTTATCACTAAGACAAGACACAATGCCATTATGTTTGATAAATAAAAATTTGATAATTTTAGTTTAAAAAATTCTAGAGGCATTCTCATACATTTACATCAAGGAAAAAATAAGAAGACACTAATTCTAGAAGTTCCTCCAGGATTGGAGTAGATTTTGGTAAGCTACACACAACAAACCTTAGAGTAGATAAGATTGTTGATTATAGATTGTATTTCATTGGATCAAATTTATATAGTGTGGATATATTAATTCAAAAGGTGAATTCATAGCCATATGATGTATATTTCAGCCCCAAGTTGAACAAACTTAAGAGGGAGGGATGATCAAGTTTAGGAACAACCTCAAACCCTAGAGTTGTTCCAACATCAAGGTTCACATCTCTTGAGTTCAATCAATTGTCCTTAAAATATAATTATGCATTTCCCTCTTCATTTTAGTTATAATTACACAATATTACAACTATTCTTACCATTAATATGAAATATATTCCTACTTCTAGAATAATATCATACCATAACAAGATCTCTAGTGATATAAACTATCACAATTTCAATATGTTATGAAATCATTCATAGAATGTCAAGCAATCTCATGAATGGAGAACCCAAGTCAATAAGTTATGAACAAGTTTTAATATGATCTATAACACCAGGCAAGGGCAATGACCTCCATTAAATATTTTTTTATAAAATAGATATACCTTTCCAATAGTTAGCAAACCCTTCTACCTTAAAATAGGGATAGGAAGATTAATCCTTGGCATCTAAAACTAGGATTATTAACATACTTGTCATATTATTACTTGATAATTTACATCTCTAGATCAATACATGTTAAAGATAGATACAAGGTTAGTCCAAACCTTGAGTAATTTAGACAAGCCCCAAGATTCTCAAATGAACAAACCTATAAACCTACACCCACTATAAGCAAATGGTGAGGATACACAATGTATTCAATAAAATAACATAGTCCACATGCAAGTGGGTTGATAGAGTTGAAGTAAAAGATAGTTGTATATGTTGGTGTAATTAATTAATTAATTATTACACTAGCATAAGTTAACTTAGGTCTTGCATTTAATCATTTAGTCCTAGGTTGCAATCATTTAATAAATAGGATAATATTCCCTTTCCTAGTTTGTGGGATAAGATTCCTTCTAGAACTTATCTCATCATTTAATGATCATCACCATTAGGGTTCACATGTTGTCACATGTTGTTTGATCTTGACACATGGCAACATCTCATGCATATTAGGTTTTCATTCTTGTCTATATAATCATGCATCTTGTTCATTTGTAATATATCAAATATCATATCAATATCATATCAATATCATATCAATAGAATCTTTAATCAACATTCCATTGTTGCAACACTTCTTTTGTGGTTGATTATCTTTCATGGCTAAAGTCCTGCATTGAAGATTCCAAAGCTTCAGGGGCTATACAATTCATCATCTCAACATGGTGTCAGAGCTAGTCCATTGAAACATCAACCCTAGATCCAGGAAGTTGGAATGCGAGATTCTTTGCAGGCTTGGAGTTTTATTTTGCAGGCTAGTTGGTTCTACCCGGGAGCCAAGCTGATTTTTGGTGCAGATCAGGATCTCTCCGACCTCTCCATTGCGTCCAAAAGGCCTCAAAACCCATAGATCGCCTGTTCATTCGTCAAAATCGGAGACATATCATCTAGGAGCCTTTGAGGTACATCTTAGGGTTTGCATTTTTTGTACAAATCCATACATGTTTGCAGAAAAAAATCATCCCTGTAAGTCCTCCATCAAGGCAATTTTTTTTTAGAAAAATCAAAAAATATTTGGCTTTTTTGGGCAAAATTTTTCTATAGTATCGGAAAAAATTTCATCATGCAGGGTGACTGGTAATTAAAATTATGGATCGGCGTAATTATTTTTTTGTGCGGATATAGTTTGGGATTATTTATCCTGCCCGTCGGTATTCTATTGGCATTTTTTAATAAATTTTGAATTGCAAATATTTGCAATATTCAAAATTTTCGGCTGACCGCACCAGCCTGCGTCATCCGGCATCACTCTCGTCGAACTCTGCAGACACCAGCATCTTCGGCCACCCGCTCCCGTCGACACCTCCCGGCGATCGCAAATCTCCCACCAACCGCAACCGCTGACCTCATTTTTTTGTCAAAGATTCCGGCCTACTCCTGCCAACCTCTGTTGGATTCTCCTCCGGTTGCGCCACCATTCTCCGCCTCTGGCCTGCCACTCCAACGCCGCTCGGTCAGTGGAGATTTTTTTTTTTTCACTACCAGCACAGCCCGCGGTCCTATCACCAACCAAGGGCCGAATTTTTTTTCCCTAGGGTGCTCCATTTTTGCGCCCAGTTAGCCAGTGCAAATCAAATTGTAGTTTTTCTTCTGGAGGCCATATCTTCGTGCCACGATATCGAAAAATTTGCAAACAAGATATCGACGGAAAGAGAATTCAGAGCACTATCCAGTGGTGCCATCCATTTTTCAAGATTTTGCTATCATCAAAAATTTAAGTCAACTAAAGCCAACCCTCCTTTTTGGACTCAGAAGCACATATCTTCACATCAGATTGTCAGATTTCGGAGATTCTAGCGGCATTTGAGAGATATTTCAATGCATTTTTTTCATCAGTCCAGTCATCTTCTTTGGTTTCAGCTCCAGGTATCCTTTTTTTTGGTTTTTTTATTCTTGAGACATCCTGAAGATTGAAGAAGAATTTGTTGATCTCGAAGGCATCTTCTTAGTTGCATATCTATTTGGAAGTCTTCTATTTTCTGTTGAAGGTCAGTGTCTTTAATTTTTGTGGAGAAATTTTCGTTATGGGGCTTGCATATTATTCTCCTTCAGTTATGTTGAACAATGGTAACTATTCACAATGGCAAGATGGGATCTGCCACCATCTTCATTCACTTGCTTTGTTGCCATATCTATTTGGTATAGTTCCTCATCCGAGTGAAGGTATTCATGAATTTGCTTGGAGTTGCAGCAGGTACACTATTTTGGAGATCCTTGAGATGCAAGTTGATTGTGATGTTTTGAGTTCTCTTGATCATTGTGATTGTCCTCACATTCTTTGGACTAAGCTTTGGGAGATCTATGGAGATTTAGACACTCCACCATTCCCTGATGGTCCTGATTCAGAATGTCATTCTTCAGATCCAGTGCCCCATGATGCTATTGTTGTGCAGGAAGTTGATTACCTTGATCTTTCCAAAGAGGTTGACAAGGTTCCTTTCAATGCTTCTTCTTCATCAGAGACAGTTGGTATCCCTTCACATTCATTGATTCCTTGTCCAGAATCATTGATTCAGGCTTCCACTATCATCATCGATCAGGACACATTTTGTTTTCTAGACTTAACATCACATGATGGCTTTGTTTCAGGTATCACTGACTTGGCTACTTCTATAGGTTTGGAGGACATTCTTGAGGGGATATCACTCCTCTATTCAGATTTGGCTTTGGAGAGTTGTTTTGAGTCTCCTCATTCCTTTGTCTCGACCTTGATTAGGAATCCAGAGACTATCTTGGAGGCACTTGAGTTTCTCTTCAGAGATTTCATATCTGAGACTTCTTCCCTGTCATTCCATTCAGGATTTGAGGTTTCTTCAGTATCCACCATTGGATTTGCTTCAGACTTATTTCAGTGGTTTTGAGGACACTTCATTCAGGGGGGGCTATCAAGTCTCCATCACATCTATCCTATCCATTCTATCTTTGTCTTTGGATATTGTTCAGCATCGGTTTCTGCATCATCCTAGTTTGTCACCCTCTTCATTGTTTGGGACTATGGCATTTTCATCATCAGGCAAGGAGACACTTGAGCAGAGTTCTGAGACATCATCATCCATTTTCATCCTTCCTTCCTTCAATTCCTATCCGAAATGGGAAGCATCTTTTCACTTGCAGTTGGTTTTGTTTCTTCCGAAAGGGAGATAAGTTGTTTGTCGACATTGGATTTTGTTTTGTCTTCAGACACTTACCTTTTTTGCAGGTGATATCATCTTCTGGGGAGGGCTTATATAGTCTCTCTATTTCCTTCCTATGGGGGGGAATTGATTCTATTGTATCCATGTGACGGATGGTGTTCTTGGGGGGTATTTGGGAGTCCTCCATCCTTCCCATTCTCACATTTTTTCTTTTTCATCTCCTTTTTTGGAGAGGGGTTTTGTTCCTACTAGGTTTTCCCCTTTTCTCCGGCTGTGGGAGATTTTCTGCATCTTCATGTACATGGGTACCTAACATGGCCTCGTAGTCGGGACCCATCATCATCTTGTATAATCATTGCATGTTCCTCTCTAAGTTGCACTTATGGGGGGTGTTGGTGTAATTAATTAATTAATTATTACACTAGCATAAGTTAACTTAGGTCTTGCATTTAATCATTTAGTCCTAGGTTGCAATCATTTAATAAATGGGATAATATTCCCTTTCCTAGTTTGTGGGATAAGATTCCTTCTAGAACTTATCTCATCATTTAATGATCATCACCATTAGGGTTCACATGTTGTCAAATGTTGTTTGATCTTGACACATGGCAACATCTCATGCATATTAGGTTTTCATTCTTGTTTATATAATCAGGCATCTTGTTCATTTGTAATATATCAGATATCATATCAATATCATATCAATAGAATCTTTAATCAACATTCCATTGTTGCAACACTTCTTTTGTGGTTGATTATCTTTCATGGCTAAAGTCCTGCATTGAAGATTCTAGAGCTTCAGGGGTTGTGCAATTCTTCATCTCAACAGTACATGGCTATATAGGAAACATTTAATATTCGTAGCAACTTGGAAACATAGAGTATGAACAATGGGGTCAAACAACTATTACCACATTTCACAAAGGTGGCCCAACATTCTATATACAAGTTTAAATGAAAGAATTGAATGCCAAACATACTCCCTACAAATCATCCAAGATTCACCTCACTCTATCCCATAAGGATTATATGGTTCAACTATAAAAATAATCATTTTTCTAATATTCACACCTCAATAATGTAAAGTAGAAATGATTATAGACCCACAATTTTGAGATTTATGATTAATACAAAAAATAGTTAACATGACTAAATATTAGCCAAATTTTTTTTATAGTGATCCCATGAAGTGGCATCAATTTCATAATAGGGAAATGTAACAAATCATGTCATGTAGGACACCCAAGGATTATACCTAAACAAGTTCACCTTACAACCTAGATAGACATCTTGCTGTGATGATATAGAATGGTGACATGCATAAATTAATCATTATACTAATATGACATTGTTTCATGGTAATTGGATGCAATCTAAAAATCATAAATACCAATCAATTTTTCTCATAAAATTATATATACCCATGCCACAACATCCCTTCAAATCTCATAATATGTAATCATTTGTTTATTAAACAAGAAAAATCATCATTAAGTATATCAATTCTTCAAAGAATGTGTGGTTGCTTGTATGCAAAAAACACTCATAAAACTATTAGGAATATTGCATCATTCATGAGTCTTTAGGATGTGTATAATGATTATTTGTTAAATTTGTTATTATTGTTTGAATATGATATGTATAGGATAATATAGTATTATTTGGTTGTATAAGTGTTTATAAGGCTTTGAGTTGTTATAAGAGGTTTCCTATAATAAGGAATATGAAAATCCTATAAATATGTAATGTATTATTGGATGAATTAGAGAATAAAAGTAGAGTATTATTGTGTGTATAAAATTTCACATGCTTCTATAACTCTGCCCTAACTTTGTCAAAAACTCCAATTTCCTCACAACCATATGAGTAGGTTATATTTACATAATACCCAATGAGCTACATAAACCCTTGAGCTAACGATGATAAAATATCCAAAACAATGAAATTAATGGAAGATTAGTTAGCAATATAAATAGTTTTAATAGATTGTGGGTAGCAGAAGTAAGAGTTAATATTAATAAAATTAGAAGAACAAAAAAGGATAGTTGAAGAACTCACACTGATTTCTTTTTATTATTCATAAACATGTATTACATATTTATAGAACAAAACATTTACTCAACAGTCTTCTTATAAAACTAGTAAAGAGTTTGACAGCACAATGTAACTTGTCAACAAAAATAAAATTGATTTACAGTTAACTGAATATTATTGATACGCAACAGAAAGACTAACTAACATGCAATCCTTTATTGACACATCTACATCTACATTTTTTTTGTTCCATGGAAGGACCCCTATTCCTTCAAAATAGATCGTGAACTGTCATCATAATACCTTACCCTTATTAATAAACCATGCAAGATGTCATGACAATTTAATCAATTTGAAGAATGCTCTAAATCTTATTGGAGGTTTAATTCTACAACCCATACTAGAGTCAAACTAGAGTTATCTAAATCCTAAAAGCAGTTAACTAGTTAACAACTAATATTTTACAGTTTGTTAAGTTGTGATTTTTCCAATTTCAAAATAAGAGATAAGGTTTGCCTAGAGATATCTAGTGTTGTAAATGTGAAAATTGTCATGCATGCCTATTAATTATGAGCTAATTATCATCTCAATTATAAAATTATAATCCAAAGATTTTGTTTATCATATAAATGGGACCAACTTATTATTTATAGCACTTTCTTCTACATTACTGCATGCTTGAGGTACCCAGGCTCTCTTGGACCATAACTTTGAGTATGACCTGGGGGTATGCCCAGGGTGCATGTCTCAATTCTTATTAAGATTGCAAAGAAACAATAAAAATAAATAATGTAATAAAATTAATATATCTTCAATAATCATTCTTAAAAATTGAACGCACAAGCTAATCAATAGTTTTCATCTTAATTGAAATCATAGCAACTGAAGACTGTAATCAAATATTAATCTTTAATATATCATGCCAATCTTAAAGTATGCAAGCGTATTGTAAGCGAACAGATACTAAATATTAGTCATTTAAGCCATAATTCATGCATGGTTCCAATTATATGTTCAATTATCACCGGTACTATGAACTCTAAGCAAAAGTCTCCAACTAATAAGATAGCCCGCAGCACGCTACCAAAAATCCTTTTACATAATAGGCCCCAAGGGATGGTAGGATTTACAATCAATATCCTCACTTCTACGTTAACTAATTGCCATAGCAATCCTTTTGAGACATAACCAAACAAGCCATAGTCACCAAACAAGTAAAAAAAGAAAGAGTCTATCAATGGAAGATTAAATATCGTACAGTGTATTTTTGGATTTGATTATGTTGAAGTTTTTTTCATCGTTTCAGATCACACTCCATGATCATCAGAATGGATTTTTCTTCTCTTATTTTCTTCCATCTTAATGATGGATCATAGAGTGTGATCTGAAAATTTGATGAAAAAGCTTCAACACAATCAAATCCAGAAACACATTGAACAACAATATGAACTGCGGAAACTTACTATTATTAATTAAACATAATAATTACAAGGAAAAACAATAATAACTCACCCTCATACAACATCCATGGTTTTAAGCATTTAGAATATTGCCATAATACCAAATGAGTCATATGATCCAGAGTCACAATGAACCCCTTTGTTTATTGAAAAACTCAAAACTGTTGCTATTGATCAGATGCTGATGCTGCGGCATGTTCAGTCAGAACAACCTTTGGATTTCCTCAGATGCTGAGGCTGCTGCATGTTCACTCAGAACAACATTTGGATTTCCTCCTTGTGAAGTTGGAAAAGAGGGTCCTATTGTTTGCAAATTGCTGTTCATAGGAAGAGAAGCTCTGCTTATTTCTGAATTGTTAACAAGAGATGCTCCTCCTTCTATTTGTAGATTGTTGTTCATGAAATCTTGGTCAGGAAGAGATAGGTGTGTGAATGCCTGATAAGAAGGGTTAGATGGAATTGAAGTAGTGTTTCTGTATGGAGCAAACACTTGCTGTTGCTGTTGCTGGTTCAAATATGGTGGACAGACAACTCCTGAAATTCCTCCATCTGTATTTTGTTGCTGGTTCAAATATGATGGACAGACAACTCTTGAAATTCCTTCATCTGTATTTTGGTTTGGGTGTGTTGACATTGAAGATGGATAGCCAATTTGAGCCCATGTACTTTGGGCTTGAGATGGACTAGATAGTTCAGCATGTGTCTGCATTCCTTCTCGGATGGATGGATAATTTTGAGGTGCTCCATATTGATTGCTACAAAGTGAAGAAAAACATCAATAGATTTAATATGAGCTAGGTGCTACTATGGCTTCAACCCAACTAACTAGCAACTTCCATATTACTTACTTTCCTTCTGGAATGGATGGATAATTTTGAGGTGCTCCATATTGATTGCTAGAATTTGAACCCATGTTCTGGTTTGGGTGTGTCGACAGAATTTGAGCCCATGTCTGGGCTTGAGATGGACTAGATAGTAAAGCATGTGTCTGCGGGATGGATGGATAATTTTGAGGTGCTCCATATTGATTGCTAGAATTTGAACCCATGTTCTGGTTTGGGTGTGTCGACAGAATTTGAGCCCGTGTCTGGGCTTGAGATGGACTAGATAGTAAAGCATGTGTCTGCGGGATGGATGGATAATTTTGAGGTGCTCCATATTGATTGCTAGAATTTGAACCCATGTTCTGGTTTGGGTGTGTTGACAGAATTTGAGCCCATGTCTGGGCTTGAGATGGACTAGATAGTAAAGCATGTGTCTGCGGGATGGATGGATAATTTTGAGGTGCTCCATATTGATTGCTACAAAGTAAAGAGAAAGATCAACAGATTTTTAAATAAAAAGAATATGAGCTAGGTGTTACTATGACTTCAACCCAAGTAACTAGCAACTTCAATATTACTTACTTCATCATCCAAGAACTGCTTCCACCTTTCTGTTCCACAAGATCTTTTGCATTTTTATAGGCCTCTTTATCTCTCTCTGTAGATACAAATTATAACAAGATCTTTCTACTCTTAATCAATTGGCTATAAAATTAATTCATTGCCAAGAAAATCCAATTTAATGTAATCTGAAAATACACAGAAAACTTCATTGCTTACCTTGACGATGACCATTCATGTGACCTCCAAGAGCCTGTAATTTAGAAAAATTCTTCTTACAAAATCTGCAAGTAAAAGTTTTAGGTGAATTCACTTCATGTGAATTATCTATATTCCCATCAATTGATTCCAACTCTCCATCCATCTTCTTCTTCAAACTTTCAATTGAACTATTTGGTCGACTACTATTATTATATATTTATAATTTAATAGCAAAATTTATTAATGATAAGTTCAGTTAACTCGTAAGTTCTATATATAGAATATATTTAAAGAGCATGCATCATTTATATAATGTAGGTTATGCATTTTTTCATGCATGCTATTATAAAGATAAATAAATTTAGTCTTAAAGTTAGTTAAATTTAGTCTATTTTTGTTTTAAATTTAAAAAATATTATAATTATAATTATTATAAAATTAAAATATTGAAAAATTATTTATTTAAAATTTATCTAAGATTTGGGTAAATATTAATTATAATTATAAATTGTTTATTTATATTAATATTTAAATGAATTTTGAATTTTTTATTTTAGATATTTTAATATTAATATATTTAATTTTTTTATTATAACTTTCAATTCAATTAATTTAAAAACTAAATTGTATACATGTATATGTATATGTATATATGCATACATACATGTATATAAAATGTGTATATATATATATACATGCATATATATATATGAGTTGTAAATAGTTGTCAAATTTATGTTAAATAATTTTGTTATGAACATACTTATTCCATTACAATCCATCTTTTGCTACTATTATAGTTTTTGATTAGGTGAAAATGATTTTTGAAAGGGGCCCAACCCTTTTACAAAGCTAATGGCATGCAATGGCTAGCCAGCAACATAGTTGCAACAAAGTTATCAAGAACAAACCACAATAAAAGGAATAAATGATTCAACATCCAGACCTTACAATTCACACACCCTTAACCCAAGTGTGAGACAAAGATACATGGCTTGGAAGATTTTTTTTCCTTTGGACCATAGTCCAAAAAAACTCATCATCTAGATCTATAAAGACATGAAAGGGGGAGGGGAAATGTTAGGAATCCAAAGGTCAAGACACCATAATCCCAACATGGATTCCTTAATACAACTACATATCAACATATGGTACATATTGTGTTAAGATTAGTTCCTTCTTTAATCCTTACCCATCCTCATTTATATATACTTCGATACATTTGAACCTATCATAGCCATATTCATAGTTACACTTGTTCATTCCTTACACTTTAACATAAAGTAGACATCACAATGTATAAGATCAAAAGAGTCTCTGCTATGCTAGATTAGGATCACATGTTGAGATTAGATTCACATAGCACATAAGTGACATATCTAGCTATTGAATGTACCAAAAAATAATCTCAAGCCTACTTTAGAGTCCAAGGTATTTAGCATATTGAGGTCATATATTTTCAATATCATAAAGTCCAAGGTGGTAAGAATGTCAAAGTCATTTACTTCCAATACCACTGAGGTTAGTGGAAGTGGAAATTGTGCAACATTAACATCCAACTCTTCATTGTAGTTCCTAAAAACTAAGCCACATCCATTTTGTTTATAATTTGTACTCTATCTATTTATACATAATTTCTTAAAATAATTTTGATTTACATAATTAATCATTTGTAGCTATTATGGATTAATCTAAGTAGATTTGTTTAATTGTGTCTATTCTTTTAAATGATTTAATTAATATTTAAAAATATTTTCTTTTACATTATCTATATGAATATCATTTTTTAATATCCATATAAACTACTACATAGAAATATGGGCACATAAATAGATAAACAAATAGATAAGAAAAGATAAATATTATTTATTTTAACCTCTACTTAAAATTAATTTATTTTAATCATTATTTATGCAATTATTAATTTCAATAATATATACAATAAATCATTAAATCATATCCATTTTTTTTCAAAAAAGGAATTGAAATGGTGGAGAGGAGAAGGGGTTCTCAGGTGGCAACAACATTCATGACACTCACACTTGAGGCGATTACATGGCTTCAATAGTCGTAGGGCATTAGGGGTTTGCATTCTCTAAACATATGTACTCTCTCCCTGCCTTGTTTTTCCCAATTCCTTTGCTAGATGCTTAGCTTTTACTCTATGCATGTGTGTGCCATCATTTATTATATAACTATGCATACCAGTTATGGTGATCCCACAATAGTGGTTTACAATTTTTGGCCAAACAGGACATTGAAATTATTATTTTTAACTAAATCTTCACATTCGGGCACCTATAGCGGCTAAACCGTGAGGAATTTGAAGATGATGCAAACTAGAGTCTCATCACATTTTGTCTGTAGATTCTAAAAATATTTTTTTCAAAATTTTTGGAATCAGATTACACTTCTTTTTCCATCTCCCACGAAAATTGGTTTTTTTAAGAAATCAACATTTTTAAAAAGTGACCCACACTGTATAACGCGTAACTTTTTTTCTATGAAGGATAAAATTCTAATTCTTTCAAATTTAGATTTTTAACTCTGATATCTAGTGCTTCCACTTGGTTAGATAGTTTTTTATTGAATATTTTTTCTTTAATCAAGTTTTGAAGTCAAACCAATTACAATTTAGATATAGTGTGACCGTATAACGCGTAACTTTTTTGTATATAACGAAATTCAATTTTTTATTTTTTTTGGATCAAGGACTTCAATATCTGGTTCACTCATATTTTTAATTTTTTTTTTGATAATCTGCTATTTTTCCACATGTGCAGAACAAAGACCTTCATTTTCAATGAAAAACCTATGTTTAATAAAACTAAAAAAACAAATACATAATAAAACCAAAACATATTAAAATTATATTCGTTGGATAGCTTGTTCTGAGGAATACCTGATTCTAGTTGGGTTTGTAAAGATTCCTCCATTTTCATGCTCAACCCGAGCTTTGAAGCTTAAAAATTTAGGTTTTTTTTGTGAACAAGGTCAAAAATCAAAGAAAAGGGAGGTTCGCTAGAATCAGGGGGTTCTAGCGAACCCCCTTCTCAAAAGGGGTTTTCACTTGTTTTTTCTTCTTCTGTGCATGCATTAAATGGGTTCACTCAAACCTTGGTTTGAGCAAACCTTTTTTTGGCATGGGGTCATTCGAACCCCCTAAATGAATTTTTTTGGCATGGGGTCATTTTTTACAAGTTTTCCTTATTCAAATTGTAAACCACTTTTGTGGGTTTACCCTTATTGTTGTAATAGATTGTTTTTTATGCTATCATTGAAGAGATCCAAAGGTACTAGAAATAAATGGAATGTGATGTTTAGGTTGGAGATGGTCTACCCAATGGGCCAGATGGGATATGAAGAGAATTAAATCCTAATACCAATAATGTTGATAAGATTAAGCATTCTTTTAGGGAAATTGTAGCCAGGGTCGAGAACATCTCTTCTCTAGAGTCGGTAAACTTTGTTAGAGTGGATGATGGAAAATAATTTGGGATCCAAGCGACAAAAGGAGGAATTTGTAAGTACCCTCTCGATTGTGCTTGAACTTTCTTTTCCTCACCCCTAACTTAGATATGGAAAAAGCCACAGGTAAATAAGAGGAAAGATTAGGTAGGGTTGCAATCTTCTTTGCAGCCCTAGACTATAACAAAATCCTAGTAGGAAGATTCCTAGATGAATGGATAGTCAATGTATGGTATAAAAATATGAAATTTAAAAAATTTGCAAGACACTACAAAAAGTTTTATTTGTTGTGTTCTTTAAGGAGCACACAATATGCAAGAAAAAAATCCTCTAGATAAACATTATTTGAATGTAGGGAGTTATGTGTTTAGAGTGGTGGCTTGGTCACCTAATACCCTTAATGAACAGATACTTGTACTTTTGTATCCAAGATGGCATTGGAAGAATGTGGAATTTGTCATTGATGTTGTTGTTGGAAACATGAGCATGTGGGATTTAAGCACAAGGTATACTTTTATGCAATGCAATGTTGTCATTGATGTCAACATTGTATCTTGCTTTGAAGATCATGATGTAGATCATGTTGGTTGGATCTAACATGTTTTAGGATTCTTGCATAAGGAATTTTTTCAAGAAGGTTTGATTTGATAAAGACAACTTTGATGAAAAATTGACTTAGTGTTTATACCAATATTTTTGTATACAGAGCATCCGATAATTGGGTCCAAAAATGGTTCATTATTGAAGATTTTTCTCTGCACTTCTAGTATAATATTGTTGGTTGATATAAGCATCTAATTCCAAAAATTTATTTCATTTTAGCTTTTGGTGTGAAATTTATGAGTAACAAAAGTTCTTGATAGTTACAAGTGTGTTCCAGTTCTATGCATGAGTTGGAGAATTCACACTTCTCTATGGATTGGATTTTGAATTTGAATATTTGAGGAGATGTTGATAGATGTTAGATAAGTGTAAATTCTAGTTCACATGATTTTTTGAGTTACACATGTCTAAATATGAGTATATAGTTGGAGGATTTTTGTATTAGGTCTCCTGTAGTGTTGATCTAATAAGTTTGAAGGTACGTGAAGCTTAAATAAGTATTGTAAAGTTATGTGAGAGCTATTATAGGTCCATTTTGACCTGTGTCAAAGTGTTTTGAGATTTGAGTCTTGGACCGAAGCTTGTGTGGATAGATCTTGAGCCGATAAGTCCTATTTTGCATATTTTGAATGATACATCTAATTAGGTCGACCTAATTGATGTTATGAGTGAATCATATATATATGTTAGATCCTTTTTGGTATTTAGGAGAAGATGTGATGCAAAATAAGTTAGTGAATGTGAATTATGCAAAGTTAGTGTGAAAATAGAGAAGAGCAGAGAATCAAGTTAGATTAGTATGAAGAGTTTTGATTATGTATTCTAAGCTTCAATGGAACTGTATTCCAACATATTATAGATGCATTTTGTAATGGTTCAAATTGGTTGTGTTCCATAATCTATTTTATATATTTTATTTTCTCAATGGGTGCTGAGTCCATTTGGACAATGAGTCCACCCGCAATGAGCACTTTTGTAATATGCTATAACCAATTATAATATATTGTGAGATAATTCTCATCATGGTTTTTCCCATTTTGGGTTTTCCACGTAAAAATCATAGTGTTCATGCGTTATGTGATGTTGTTGGATGTTTTCATGATTTATTTCATTACTAAAATTGAATATACTATAATTATTAGATGTCTAAATGTTTAAGTGGTTTAAAAGAATATCAATTCACCCCCCTCTCAGTATTTTAGGTGTCAAAAAGATGGGTGATGCTTGAGGACGCACCTCCTTAGCTTTGGGCCTTTTTTCCCCAATTAATTGCTCTATTGGGAAAGGTAATGAAGATGGAAGAGACCAATTCAACAATAATGAGCATGGATGGTAGAATTTTGGTTGCTCTAATTCTGGGCAATGATATTTTAGAATAAAATAAATTGAATCTAATGATAAATGGACTAGTGCTAAAATTGAAATACTAGGAGGATTAAATGCATGTTTCCTCTATAAAAAGGAAGTGCATATTAGGAGGAATTGACCCATCCTTAATGCAAGAAATAATTTTCAAAAAATTAATTAAAAATCCCATAACCCTAACATGAGGGATGATATAGTGTTAGAAAATAACTTTTCCAAATAGAACGTAGTGGTAATGGAGATTCCATATAATCAAAACCCTAGTAATAAAAAAAATATCAATGAGGAAGCTAATTTAAATAAAGATTTGGTGGAGGTGATGGTGGACCTTGAAGCGCCTCCAGCAGGAGCTGAAGTAGAGGTCGACAATCTTCTAGACAAGGAAGACATAAATCCATCCTCTAGACTAGAAGATTTGGAATTCGGCCTGATTGTCCCTTGAATGAAAGTAGTTGAGAAAAAAAACCAATATGGGGGGAAAAAAAAAACACTCAAGAAATGGCCCTAGAAAAAATTAGGAAAAATATATAGGATAGTAATAAAATGAAAAAGGAATTTAGCTTGCCTCTCTAACAGGTTAAATAGTGCAAGGAATAGGGAGAGTTGTTTAAAAGCCCCTTTCCACCCCTTCAAAAATCCTTGGTGCCCATTAATAACAAAAACAGGGGAAGTAGAGCTCAGGTTTGTAGAGATTCTAAATTAAAAGTATCTGGGTTAGATAATGTAGAGGTAATCCCATTATCAGATAAAGAAGAAATTATAATAGAAAAAAAAGAAATTTCCCCCAAAAATTATGAATTATCTATGACTAAGGAACCACATGAAATAATTAGCAAGAAATTAACAAAATTTAGCATAACCTCATAACATAACCAACAAAGCTTAGTTAAGGAAAAGACTAAAACTAGATTTGCTTTCTCCAACACTAGTCCTCATCTTGAGGATTCTCTTGACCTATGAATTTTTTTTGGAAAATGGTAAATCCAAAATCCTGAAGCTCCAAGAATCTAGTGTCTTAAGTAAAGAGTCTCCTCAAGAAAAATAAAGACTTTCTTAGAATTCCCTTCGATAGCCTTTCAAAACATATTCTAAGGATAGTTAATAAATATCCTCCTCAAATAGATCCAAATAATGAACATAGATTTGGAGAGTCCTAAAGAGAAACTAGAGTTGGCTAAAAAGGTAGTGAGGAAGAAGAGGAAGTATAGAAAACAAGTAAAGGCCCCTTACACTAAAGGATTAGTTTAAAAATAAAGAAGAGGTTGTTTCTAAATTCTTTGTTAACTTTAGGAATAACTCAAAGGAACCACAAAACATGGAAGATGATGCACCTTAACTTCATAAGCTAGAATGTTAGGGGATTATAATCCCCGGATAGAAGGTACATAGTGTTGGTATATGGAGCCTAATTAGACTTAGAGGTTAAATTTTCCCCACTTTTATCAGCGCGGTTTCCCCCCAAATTATTTAATGGGGGTTTGGGGGAAGCGCCCCCAAGACGGGGTCAAGGGGCAACATAAAAAACCCTATTTTTGTAGTCGTCATATGTCTTGATAAAAGGCTAAGGATTAGGGTTTCTGTTGATTATTGTATTGTAGCATTTGTAGCGATATTGAGTTACAAGGATTACTGGTTGTAATCGGTTTGATTTACTGGATAATAATATTGGACTCTTTATTGGTGGATGTATCCTGAGTTTGGGTGAACCACATTAAATAATGTCTCTCATTGTTATTATTTATGTGTTTTTCATTCCTCTTTTTAATCTTTATTTGCATTTAATTGATATTTTTTGCATATAATTCCTAACAAGCAGTATCAGAGCAGGTTGTGTTTGATTATCGTCTATAGGAAGGTCTCACGGTTAAGTGGGATTCTCATGGTTAAGTGGGAGCAATGGCGGAGGAGGGTAAGTTGAAGGTAGATAAATTCAATGGGTAGAACTATCAGTTATGGAAGATGTAGATGGAGGATTATCTCTATTAGAAGGATTTATGGAGGTTGTTGGAGGAACAACCAAGAAACTGGCAATAATGAGTGATGAGGAATGGAATCTTTTGGATAGAAAGGCACTGGGAGCCATTCATTTATGCCTAGCACAATTGATGGCATTCAATATTACAAAAACAAAGACAACTCAAGAGTTGATGGAAACCCTGGCGAAGATATATGAAAAGCCTTCCACTTCGAATAAGATATTTCTCATAAAGCATTTATTTAATATGAAAATGGCAGAAGGTGGGTCAGTTGTTGATCATTTAAATGAGTTTAATACAGTTACCAGTCAATTAACTTCTGTAAATGTAAAATTTTATGAAGTTAGGGATCTTTTGATTCTATGTTATTTGCCTAAAAGTTGGAATAGCTTGGTCATGGCTGTTAGTAATTTTGTTTCTGGTTCAAATACATTGAAATTTGATGATGTTGTTTGGGTTATTTTGAGCAAGGAAATTCATAGGAAAAGCTCAGGTGGAACATCCACATTAGGTAGTGTTTTGAATGTAGAAAGCAGGGGCATAACAAAGGATAGAGGAAACAATTCTAGAAGTCATGAGGAAAATCAAAGGACAAAAGGTCCCAATCTAGAGACAAAAGGGATTCCTGGTACTATGGTAAGCCAAGTCTTTTAAAGAAAGATTGTTGGTCTTAGAAAAATAAAGGAGACAAAAAGGAAGGCAATAAAGAGGAAAATGTGGTAAGTAATAAATCTTATGAGGATGCTTTGATTCTTTCCCTTGATAATGCTGGTGATTCTTGGGTGTTAGATTTAGGGGCTTCATTTCATGCTATGCCCCATAGAAGTTATTTTCTTGATTGTGTCCAAGGGAATTTTGGGCTGGTTTATTTGGGAGATAATGAACCCTATCAAATTGTTGGAAAGGGAAGAATCAAGATTAAGTTGCAGAATGGGAATCATTGGCTACTACATGAGGTAAGGCACATTCCAAAGTTGAAAGAAATTTAATTCTAGCAGGGCAACTAGATGATGAGGGTTGTGTTGTTACATTTAGTGATAAAAATTGGAAGGATACAAAAGGTGCCTTAGTGGTAGCAAAAGGTGTGAAAGTAGGAACCTTATATCTTTGTACAAGTCATACTGTTCTTTCTACTTTAGCTATTGCAGATAAAATTCAATGTTTAGGAACAATTGTTACAATTCAACAAGTAGAAAAATAGATAGTTACTATGAATTTTGAATCAGCATTGTGGCATAATAGACTTGGGAATATGAGTGCAAAAGGTATGAAATTACTTCATTCAAAGAATGTTTTACCAAGTCTAAAATGTGTTAATATGGATTTATGTGAAAGTTGTGTGTATGAAAAACAAAAGAGAGTTAGTTTTCTCAAGGATGGAAAGCAAAAGAAAGATGAGAAATTAGATCTTGTGCATATGGATGTATGGGGACCAACTCAAGTATCTTCTCTCGGTGGCTCTCGGTATTATGTCACTTTTATTGATGATGCAACAAGAAAGGTGTGGATTTATTTCCTTAGGTAGAAATATGATATATTTGAAACTTTTAAGAAATGTAGAAGCTTGGTTGAGAATGAGACACATAAACAGTGAAAATATCTCAGATCTGATAATGGTGGTGAGTATTGCAACAAAGAGTTTGAAGATTATTGTTCCAATAATGCTATTCATCGGCAGAAAATGGTTCCAAGGACTCCACAGGAAAATGGTGAATGCATGAAAAAAACAATAATGGAGCATGCACGGACTATGAGATTGCATGTTGGGTTTCCTTTAAACAAGTGAGCAGATGTTGTGAACAATTCTATTTATTTAATCAATGGAGGTCCCTCTAATCCTTTGGGTTGTGGTATTCCAGAGGAAGCATGGATAGGTAAGAATATGAGTTATTCTTTTTTCAAGACCTTCGGTTGTGAAGCATTTGCACATGTAGATCCTAAAAATAGAACCAAGCTTGATGTAAAATCAAAGAAATGTATATTTGTTGGATATGGCATTGATGAATTTGGCTATAGGATTTGGGATTTTAAAAAATCACAAAATTGTGAGAAGCAAGGATGTCATATTCAATGAGAAAGTGTTGTACAAAGATCAGTTGCAATAGCATGAGAAGAAAGGAAATGATTATGTAGTATTGGATGATACACCAAGTAGTGATGTTCCAGTGGTTCCTCATGCTTTGCAACAACAACAACAACAAATACCACAAACTCCAGTGAATTTTAGACGATCTTCAAGGATAAGTAGACCTCCAGAAAGATTTCCTCCCTCTTTGTATTCTATTTTATTAATAGATGCTAGTGAACTTGAAGGGTATGATGAGGGTATGCAGGTGGATACAAAGGTTCAGTGGGAGCATGCAATGGAAGAAGAAATGAACTCCTCGTTGAAAAATTAGACTTGGGAATTATGTAAGTTTCCTATAGGTAAAAAGGATTTACCAAACAAATGGGTTTATAGGTTGAAAGATGAAGATGGAGGTAAGAACAGATTTAAAGCTAGGTTAGTTGTAAAAGGATTTGCAAGAAAAAGGGCATTGATTTTGTTGAGATTTTTTTTCCAATGGTTAAGATGACTTCTATTCATATTGTTTTAAGTATTGTGGCTATTGAAGATTTGCATTTGGAACAACTAGATGTGAAAACCACCTTTCTTCATGGTGTTTTGGAGGAGGAGATATATATGGAGTAGCCCCAAGGATTTGTGATCAATGGTAAGGAGAAATTGGTGTGCAGATTGAAGAAGAGTTTATATGGCTTGAAACAAGAACCTCGACAATGGTACTTGAAATTTGATAGTTTTATGGCTAAGCAAAGTTACAACAAGTGTAATTCTGATCATTGTGATTATTTTAAGAGGTTTGATAATGACAACTACATTATTTTATGTTTATATGTTGATGGCATGCTTGTAGCAGGGTCTAACATGGATCACATAAGTGAGTTAAAACAACAGTTAGCAAAATCATTTGCTATGAAGGATTTGGGGGCAGCAAAAAAAATCCTTGGTATGAGAATTTGCAGAGATAGGAAGAACAAAAAATTGGCTCTATCTCAGGTGGGTTATGTTAAAAAGGTGTTGCAGAAATTCCACATGGAGAATGCAAAAGCTGTCAGCACATCTTTTCCTAGTCATTTAAAATTGACTAAGGAGATGTGTCCAAAGACACAAAAAGAGGAAGATAAAATGTCCAAGGTACCATATGCTTTAGTTGTAGGAAGTTTATGGATGCCATGGTATGCACGAGACCAGATATTGCACATGTTGTCAGAGTTGTAAGCAGGTATATGAGTAATCCTGTATTGGAGCATTAGAATGCAATAAAATGGGTTCTCAAGTATTTGAGAGGTACATCCAATAATTTTTTATGTTTTGGAGGCTCTAATACTAATTTAGTAGGTTATGTAGACTCAGATTTGGTAGGGGATATTGATACCAGGTGAAGTACTATAGGTTATGTCTTTACTGTAGGTGAAACAATAGTAAGCTGGATCTCATAGTTGCAAAAGGTGGTTGCTTTATCCACCACGGAGGCAGAGTATGTAGCTGCAACAGAGGCAAGCAAGGAGATGATATGACTACAATATTTCATGGAAGAATTAGAAAAACAACAAGCCAACAGTTATTTGTTTATAGATAGCCAGAGTGCCATACATCTTGCAAAGAATTTTGCCTTGCATTCAAAGACCAAACACATACAGTTGAGGTATCACTTCATTCAATTGATGCTGGATGAAGGACAGTTAAGGTTGAAAAATATACATACAGATGACAATCCAACGGATATGTTTACAAAGACAGTGCCAAGGGAGAAGCTAACCTCCTCTTCAGCTTCTATTGGTCTTTAAAATTTAAACCAATCAAATCAGAATAGAAGGGTCTAGGGTGCTTATTTCTAGTGGGAGCTACAGGGTTAGTGGTGTTATGATCAGTCTCCAAGTGGGAGATGATATGGGGTGGATTCTGATTAGTCTCCAAGTGGGAGATTGTTGGTATATGGAGCCTAACCAGACTCAAAGGTTAAATTTTCCCCACTTTTATTGGCACAATTTCCCCCAAAATTATTTAATGAGGGTTTGGGGACAATGCCCCCAAGATAGGGTCAAGGGGCAGCGCCCCTTGTGGGGTCACATTTTTTTATTATTTTATAAAGGTACCGGGTGTTATTTTTCTATTGGTCGACATAAAAAACCCTATTTTTGTAACCAACATAAGTCTTGATAAAAGGCTAAGGATTAGGGTTTCCATTGATTATTGTATTGTAGCATTTACAGTGGTATTGAGTTGCAAGGATCACTGATTGTAATCGGTTCGATTTACTAGATAATAATATTGGACTCTCTATTGGTGGATGTAGCCCAAGTTTGGGTGAACCACGCTAAATATTGTCTCTCATTTTTATTATTTCAGTGTTTTTCATTCCTTTGTTTAATCTTTATTTTCATTCAATTGATATTTTTTGCATATAATTCCTAACACATAGTTAGAAGATACTTGAATTTGGAAAAAAAAAAGATGTAGTACTTCTGTATGAAGTTAAAGCTACCAAGTTCACACTTGAAAATAATCTCAAGTTCTTTTGGAAAGATGCCTCCCAATTTTATACTGTAGACACTTTAAAATGTCCTAAATGATATCATACACTTGAATCAGATATACTAACATCATTTCATCTTAAAACTCATCCTCTTTTCACTTAATTGATTAAATTTTCCTAGCTATTTAATTAATTGCATCATTTTCATCCATTAACCTAATTGACCTAATTAGGTTAATTCACCCACTTTCATGCTAACATTTTGTCTCATTACATTAAATACATCAAGTTATTTAATTTAAAATCCCTAAGTCCTCTTATTTAATTAAACAACCCTAAGTTATTTAATTAAATATCACATCACTTTCCCCTTTTCATTAAATCATTTTATTTAATGAATATTGTCTAATTCCCCTAATTTGCATAGTTGAAACTTTATTTAATTATCAAATTACTAATAAATCTAAAATTTTCCCCACTTGCAAGGGAATATTCCTCCTTTGCACATTCCTCCAAAATGAATATTCCCATGGAATATTCCTTCCCATTTTACACATTAAAAATTTGTTTTAATTTGTCCAATATCTAATTTTTCTCACCCATGAGAATATTCCAAAGAATAGTTTCTTTCTTGACTCATTTGAAAAGGGGAATATTCCTTTTTTGCAACAAACTTTCAACAAAGCTTCTTGTGCAAGTTTTGAAAGTGTGTTTGTTTGGAAGAATATGAACCTTTGATTCTTTCCTTGATCCATATGATCATTGATTCTCATCCATTAATGAGAATCCATGATCCATGCCTCCATTTTCCTTCCATTTTGACCATCGATTAACCTTTTTAATCTTAACCCTTTATTTCTCATTTGTCATCCTATAAATAGGTCGCTATTTAGAGACAAATGGATCCATCTTTTAAGAGAAAAATTGTGTTGTTAAAATCACTTTCACTTGCACTCATATTTAGCACTTATTTAGCATCCTTTTAGATTAATTTACTTGCATCATTAGCTTAGCTTCCATTAATTTTTTCCATGGTAACTTAGATGCATCCATTTAGCATATTTGATTATTAGGGTTTTAATCTTTTTAGCTTAAACTCCATTTAGATTAGCTTTGCATATACCCATATCAATCATCTTAGCATAGATCATGTTAAAATTGTTTGCATCATGTTAATTTAGCTTTAAATCATGTTTTCATACACATCTATCAACGGTTTCATCAATTCTCTTCAATATAATCGATTGAAATAGACTCATTTATCCATGGGATTGGGAAAGGGTAGCCATTCCACATCAATGTGACACCACTGGACCCCAATATTATAAGTTTTGATAGATTAGAATAGACATTTTTGAAGCTTTCCTGATTTAATATGTTAGTTTGAATGAATTCTTAGTTTATTTTAGTTTATTTTGGATGATCTTATTGGACTAATATTTAGTGGCTTGAATATACTTCGAATCCTCATGGATCAAGTAAAGTTAGCCCATAATAAGTTGTCGATCACATTTTGGCGCTAGAAGGAGGGCATGAACTCACTAATCTGATAAATTTCTTGTTAAAACTCTGTTTTACTTGTGTTTTCAGGTACAAGGATGCTATTGATTATTTACTGACGCATTTGATGATGCATTGCTATACAACGATGCACTTGAATTTTTATTTTAGCAATGCATAATTAATTTAGTGAACACATTAAATTTTATCACCGCATATTAAATAGCAATGCTAATTTTATTTTTCATTGTGCTTTATCTTTTTATTTAGTGACGCATTTGACATCACTATTTTCTGCAGAGCAATGCCATCAATTTTTTGTTATAGCGACGCACTTGCTATATGTGACGCTATTGATGAAATTCAGCGACACAATTGATTTTAGCATCGTGATTTACTGGTAAATAGAAACTGAACCTAAATTTTGACATCTACTTTAACTTTTTACTTTATTTGATTGCTAACATGCCACTGATATCTCGTTTTGGTTTTTTAGGCTAACTTATTTTGTAGGTTTGGACGATAACATTCAAAGTGAAGGAGCATATCATTTTTTAAATCTTATAATTGTAACAAGTGTTTCAACACTTTTGGGGCAATTATAACCCATTTATGATGCTTTTTTTTCACATTTTAGGACCAAACTAAATTTCTTTTTGGGCTTTAAAATGAATGTTCAAATTGGTTAAAACTGAACCCTCACATCATTTTGCTTGATTGGATTAAAATTGAACAACACAAATTTCACACTTCAAATTGGTGTTTAAAATGAACTCATTTTGCTATGATGGATTAAAGTGAACATGTGTTTGACTTGCTTAAGTATGCTTGTTGTGCATATCCAATCCCCTTATGCTTTGTGCAATCTTGAGTGAAGAGAAACACACAAGTATACCTTTTATTATTGGAAGTGCTTATCCTCTCCCCTTGTGCCTATTAGCAATCTTGGGTGATGAAAAGCATATTACACTTCAAACATGTGTTACCTTTAGAGGGCCTACCTCCCAACTTGTGAGAGGGAATGACCCAAGTGATGGTACATGATATAAATACTTTGCATGAAGAAAGTCATCGACTAGATAGTGTAGTTACGCTATACTGACAATCATCTCCTCTAGTATCCGTGTGATAATTCAAAAGGTTCCTTAGATGTTTCTAAGGGTTGGGAGTCCTCTTAAATGAGTGAATTCATCACATGTATAGCACTAGTTCATCCTGAAAGTCTGAATTATGAATCTTGTTATTAGTGGATTGTAATTTCCCCTGAAGTGTATTTTGAAGTAGTGCATTGGAGTAGCGCCACTTGAAGAAGTTACTTACCATGTCTAGTTTTTTATTAAGGCAATAAAGCAAATGGGGAAGGCACTCCTTTGCTTGGCATGTCAAGAAGTTACATTTCCTTGACATAGCCTATTTATCCATTTCATCTTCACAAATTAATCATCTCTTAGGGGATGATGGTAAACCTACTAAGAAATACACACCTATCTAGGATTTTTCATGCTTATGAGTCAGTTTAACATTTGCTTGTTCCAAAAAAATTGCAAACAAACATCAACAAGTCTTTTCAAATTTTAAACCTTTTGGTCTAAGTATGGATACCCTTTGAAAAAAGCCTTGATATTGATGCTTGTCCTAAGGATTTATTCTTAGAGACTTCTAAATATTTTGGTTTATATCTCAATCCATACTTCCCATAGTTAACCTAGGTAACTATGCCTTGATATTGATTCTTGTCCTAAGGATTTTTTCTTAGAGACTTCTAAATATTTTGGTTTATATCTCAATCCATACTTCCCAAAGTTAACCTAGGTAGCTATGCCCTTAACTTCATCCTTTTCACAAAATGGATTTTATGAAATTTATGATGTTTTTGAAATAGACATTTAGTTTGAACTTAAGAAATACAAGTGTTTGTGGTAAAAAGAAACCCATTTAAGCAAGATAAATTGACAAATTGAACCCCACATGACCATTTGGCGTCTGATCACTCTGATTGAACAACCAAGTTACCTCATGCCAACTATCACTCAACCAAACTTTGAACTAATTGAGGGATAAGAAATGTTTGAGAAGCTTCATTTTTTAAACAAAAGAAACACTCATCCAGTGGAGAAACGGTGCATACATCTTAGATGAACAAGAGGAACAAGTCGATATTGTGGTTGGAAGGCCCATATTAACACCTCTTGCATGGGACTAAATATCCTCTTTTCCATAATCTTGGACTTCTTTAAATGATCTCTCGTAAAATCAAAATCCCCAAGAGAAGGTCTACATGTCATCACTTCAAACTTAGGCATCATATAGTCCAAAAGATATCAAACAACACCTTGTGGCTCTTTACTACAACAAGAACTGATTGGTTAAGGAATTTTTATAGATGTGTTTCAATGAATTATCCTGACATGTATGCTCAATATGAATCCCTCATTTAGAGGCATTGGTCTTTTTCACAAACTTAGGCTTGTCTTAAATGATCTCATGCAAAATCAAAATCCATAAGAGAAGGTTTACATGTAATTTCAAACTTAGACATCTAGTGCAAAGTATGTTTGGAGATGTATCCTAAGAAATTACCGAAACTGAGATAAATCACTAAGGTGATGTTTCCTACGCTATTTAATGAACAAACCAGATCTACACATTTCATAATAACTTCTTGATCATTGAGTCTTTAGGATTTGAAAAATTTAGAGGCATAACATCTTTATCGTCACCTTGGTCTTGGAAAACAAAGGTTCACTCTAAAGTCAACATTGGGTCAAACATTTCATCCACCTCTTCATCAAAACTCATCCTTCATTTCACCAAACTTTGCAAAAATTTTGAATATACAAACACTTTTTGACTTAGACATCTATCAACCCAAACCCTAACTTAACTACTTTGTATGTGAAATTAATCCTCTTCCATGCATTTATTTAATTTATTTATCATCTTTAGACTAGTTTATCTTGAAGGTCACAAGTCTACCCTAAAGATTCACAAGTTCATAAACATCCTTATCCAAACATCAAAACAATCAAACTCTTAAGTCAAAAGTGTTGTCCCATAAAAATTATAAATATCACTCCCCACATCATTCACACTTTCATCTCCCATTATCACCATTGCTCCAAAAAGACTTAGAGCATCCCTTTTACCTAGATTTGAGTCAATTAGAGAGTTCAAACATTACAAATCTCAACATAACTCTCCCATAGGTGACCCAAAATTTATGGTAAAGACAAGATCACAACATAAGAGAATCATGGAGAAAACAAAAGTCACATTCACCTCAAGTGACCCCAATCCTCAAGAATTTGATCCCAAAATTCAAGTTACCCCATCACAAAAACCCTCGTCTCCATCAAGACCATATGAGATAAAAGACATTACGAACAACCCATTTGAAATTACTAGGGAGGGAATCATGGAACATCAAGCCTTATACAACATAGTTCCAATTTCCCTATCTTTTGTTGTGCAACCTTTGATGCAAGGCTTAACAACTCCATCACTTGGGCTAAATCAAACATCCATTCCTAGTATTGCAGCTAGTCTTGCTAACGACTTTGGCCATACACTTCCATTTGAAAGAAACACACTTGTGGGTGCCCTAAATACCAATCCATCTCAGAAAACAACTTGGACACCTACCTTTAGTTCTCCCCACATCCCCGAACATCCCTTACATCAAAATAAATTTCTCACACTTCATAAATCAATGACAACTTCAACATACTGAGGTCACCCATCTTCATCCATCCCTACAATTACCACAAGTGTGCCCAACATCATGCAAGGTAGTATATTCCAAATGTCTCAAATAGACCAACAAGGGAATGCCAACACCCTAATGTAAATTCAACCCTTAACACTAATAGGGACATCTTTATCCAGCAACCCCATCGGTTCATCCACACCAATGGTTTCATAAAACACTTCCATCCCATCCATCTTCAACCTGAATCAAAACAATCCCTTTGTCACGAACCCCATCAACTGAGGAAATACCTTGACCACATCCCAAGGTTAAGGAAATCCCCAAGACATTAGACAAGGTAACCTTTTTAATCAATGGGTTCAAGGTCCTAACGTGTCATTACCATTGCAATACTTAATGGCACCATCATCATCTTTCCCCACGGTCCCTCTTACCGTGCAAAATCAAATAGGACCTTAAACTTACATTCCTCCATCCCAATCCACCATCTTATAATGAATGTTAAACCAAGGAAACCCCCAATCTCTCATCAATAATCCACAACCCAATCAAAACATCAACACCCCAAACCCATAACAAATGTCTAAATAACCAATTGATCCTACATTGCAAGCACATACCTTAGCTTTATAGAAAGCACAACAGGCTTATCAAAAATCCATCCTATAGTATCAACAACAACAACAAGTAGCCTTGGCAACATAACAACAACAACAACAAACCCTAGTAGCACAACAACAACAACAAGCAAGCAACCCTAGCAACACAACAACAATAACAACAACAAGAAGCAGCCTTAGTAGCACAACAATAATAGCAACAACAAGTAGCCTTAGCAGCACAACAAATAGCCTTAGCACAACAACAACAACAAGCCCAATAGCAAGCCCTAGTGGTGTAACAACAA
Organism: Sequoia sempervirens; assembly: GCA_007258455.2. NCBI lineage: Eukaryota > Viridiplantae > Streptophyta > Pinopsida > Cupressales > Cupressaceae > Sequoia > Sequoia sempervirens. Next base: position 204,837 of record VDFB02200237.1, read on the forward strand.
AAACAATCCCAACAACAAGCTCTAGTGGTGCAACAACAACAACAACAACAAGAGCTTGTAGTTGAACAACAACAACAAGCCTTACTAGCTCAACAATATGCCCAACAACAAAATCAACATAAAGGTTCCTACTATAACCCTCAACAAAACATCATCAATACAAACGTGTGTTAGGAACATATACATCAACACCACAATCACCTTTGCAAAATCCTATACCACCATACACACCATACAAAACCTTATCATATCAGAATCCCACGTACAACCCATTGACCATCCCATAATATGCAACATATGTTCCTCCTATTGAAAACAAAGGTAATATGTAGCTTAAAACTTGTAAACCTATGAGACTGTAGATTTTATTAAGTGTTCTTTGTCACAATTATTTGTGTATGATTAATCTATTTAGATCAATTTTACGAATTGTAGAAATAGATAGAAGATTGTAGAAGAATGATATAAGAAGATAGAAGTGACACAACATATACATGGAGAAACCCTTTCGAGAAAAAACTTCACCAGAATCAATAGTGCTTGTATTATTTAACCTTAGAACAAGATTACAATAATACTGTATCAATCCTTGATTGATATGCTTCCTTGCCATCAACAATCCTTCTTCACAACCTGCATAAAAATCTCATACACTTTTGGCAGCACAAGCTATCCATGCATTCCATGTGACCAAGCATGAATCCACACATCCCATGCCATGATTCAAACCCTCACACATGCACAAGCTCAACCTACTAACCTACAATAAACTCTAATGCACTTGCCATAATTAATTAGATAATTATTGTGCATATTAACTCATAAGAGTTTTAAAATATAAGAGCATAAAGCTCCTCACAAAAAACCATGCCTAGATTGTGCAAGTAGAGTTCCAATGTGTAACATGAAGTTAAAACCAAAGTCTCCTCAATTTAGTCACCCCAAACTGAACACTTAACTGATCGTTGGTCAAGAAAATATCTTGCAAGCATCACCTCAAAGTTGGTGCTCAAGAATGGGCCCACTTAACTGAGCCTTGTAAATATCTTCTCATGCAAAAGGTGTTAACTCAAAGATGCCAACTTGGGTGCCCAAGGTGGGTCCAAGTCAATCTTAGTTAATTGAAACATATCTCTCCATCAATTAATGCAAACATTATGCATGCTTGATCATCCCCACTTAACTGAATGTATCCACCCATTATCTATCATGCAACTAAAGTCATTAGTCATGCAACTCAAGTCAACTAGCATTCAACTCAAACTAACTACATGCAACTAAAGATAACTGAACCATAACTGAACTGAACTAAATTGATACTGAATTGAACTAAACTAAACTAAACTAAACTGAACTCCACTCATGTAAATATCAATCCCTAACATGTAGGATCTAAACATGTATTACTGAAGTGTTATTAATCCTCCAAACAGTTAACTTAATCAAGGTGGGTTCCACCTTCCATGTGGGTGCCCCATGTGCTCCTATGTTGTAGGAGCTCTTCTTGGGAATCCCCACATGTTCCTATCATTTAGGAATAATTACAAATGTCAATTTACATGTTCATTTCATTCGAATTTAATCTCTTTCTAATCCTAGGGGAACACTTTCCAAGGACTTAGGATATTCATGAAATATGTTTAGGATTGCAATTAAATGGCATGTTATTCCCAACATTCTCCCACTTGACATTATACATTCCAATTATTCTAAATAAGGAATCATTATTATAAATAAAGTAGAAGACTCAAGGCCAATGGCCTTCCTGCACTAAGGGAACTTATCTACAGCATTGATCAAAGTGTCAAATTTCTCAATCAATAACTTTTCCAAGTATTTGTAACCAAACTATCATAGGTAGAACTTCATGCTATCAACATAACAACCTAAATCTGCAAAGAAGTCCCTATATATCCACCATCCTGCAAAATAAGACTTCAAGGTAATAACACACATATACATGCAATAAAAAACCTCTAAAGTAACTCACTATAGTAAAGTGTAACCAGTCCAAGAGAGGTGCCCCTCTCATACAGAACACATATACCTTTTAGAACTCCCACTGCATAGGTAATGTCAAATCTGAAAAAATAAAATCACAACATTAACAAGTCCTCCTATAACACTTCACATAGAGGATGTGGCTAACTCCTTTATCATAGTTTCAAAGAAGCATATGTAGTGATATGCAAAATACATCTCTCATAACACAAGAACCTTCAAGAAGAAGACAATATTCCCACAAAGAGAGAACCTGCAAATCAAACCATGTTCTTATTCCACACTAACATGTTCCAAACTGTGTAAAGTAAGATCTCCTTCAACACTCCCAAACTAAAAGGATATCAACATCTAACCATTCAACTTATAATGAAACATGGCAGAACTTAGATGTAAACCTCTCACAAAAAGTAGATCAAACTTAGCCAAACATTCCCACAACAAAATGGAATATGCCTAAAGCCACTAACTATCTCTCATACCTTTCCTACCCAAATCCTTAGAACTAACTCAAGTTCAAGATTGCAAGGAGAACAATGGAAATACATAAAATCATGCATCTACTTCTCAACAATCCCTTAGAACTCAATTTTCAAGAGTAATGCATAAGAGAGGACAAGATACATATAAATATGCATCTAATAATCAGGCAAGCAACACCTCTTAGATCATTTACCTATCGAGTAGACCAAGAGTGGGTTACAAGATTATCCTATGCATACAACACCAAGCAATATAGGCGTTCAATAAAGACAACCTTCTCATTAAGACTATGATGGACTCACATCCATTTCTAGGTGTAGGCTCCTCGGTCTTTACTGTTGAATTTTTTTTATAACAAGTAATAATTCCAACACATATCTCTTAACATAAGAAATATTTGGCCTAACCCAAGTCTTGTCTAGTATCCATGAGCACCCACCAATCAATCCATGCCAACTTCAAATGCAACCTACATAATCATGAAGCTCCAAGCAAATGATTACTACTCAAAACAAAAGAGAACTACATCCTCTCCAAAGGAAGAACAATAACACCTTTACCAAAGACTCTAAGGGTCCTCCATGAAACAATATGTTAAAACCTCTTCAAATTACATGAAGATAACCATATCCTACCAAAGCTCCCATTGAACTATGATACTAAGCTATACATGGCAACAAGATAAACATCAAACCATTACTATCAAAAGCTCCCACTAAAACATGTAACAAAGCTATCTATGACATCTTTATAACCATCCCCTAAATGAAGATCATCCATGGCCTTAACACAATCAAAGAATCCGCTGTAAACGACACAACTCCCAAAAGGTCAAGAAAACCATAATCTCTAAACAAAGAAGATAAAACACACTTCTTTTACAAATGTATACTAACTCAGGAGCAAAATCTCCCACTATAGCAAAAAAATCTTCAAACTTTTAAGAGAAAGGAATCCCAAACTCTACCCAATCTCTATCTCAGATACCAAATATTGAAAATGAAGGTAATATTGTAGCTTAAAACTTGTAAACCTTTGAGACTGCAGATTTAATTAAGTGTTCTTTGCCACAATTCTTTGTGTATGATTATCTGTTTAGATCAATTTTACCAATTGTATAAAGAGACAAAAGATTGTAGAAGAATGATATAAGAAGATAGAAGTGACACAACATATATGTGGAGAAACCCTTTTTAAAGAAAAAACTCCACCAGAATTAGTAGTGCTTGTATTATTTAACCTTAGAACAAAATTACAATAATATTGTATCCATCCTTGATTGATATGCTTCCTCACCTTCAAAAATCCTTCTTGACAACTTGCAATAAACTCTCATACACTTTTCAACACAAGATATCCATGCATTCCATGTGACCAAGCATGAATCCACACATCCCATGCCATGCTTCAAACCCTCACACATGCACAAGCTCAACCTGCTAACCTACAATAACTCTAATGCACTTTCTGCAATTAATAGATAATAAATGTTCATATTAACTCATAAGAGTTGTACAATACAAGAGCATAAAGCTCCTCACAAAAAACCACGCCTAGATTGTGCAAGTAGAGTTCCACAATGCAACATGAAGTCAAAACCAAAGTCTCCTCAATTTAGGCACCCCAAATTGAACACTTAACTGATTTTTGGTCAAGAAAATATCTTGCAAGCATCACCTCAAAGTTGGCACCCAAGAATGGGCCCACTTTACTGAGCCTTGTAAATATCTTCTCATGCAAAAGGTGTTAACTCAAAGATGCCAAATTGGGTGCCCAAGGTGGGTCCAAGTCAATCTTAGTTAACTGAAACATATCTCTCCACCAATTCATGCAAACATTATGCATTATTGATCATCCCCACTTAATTGAATGTATCCACCTATTATTTTTCATGAAACTAAAGTCATTATTCATGCAACTCAGGTCAACTGAAGTCAACTAGCATTCAACTCAAACTAACTACATGCAACTAAAGGTAACTAAACCATAATTGAATTGAATTGAATTGAACTAAACTAAACTAAACTAAACTAAACTAAACTAAACTCCACTCATGTAATTATCAATCCCTAACATGTAGGATCTAAACATGCATTACTAAAGTGTTATCAATCCTCCAAACTATTAACTTAAGCAAGGTGGGTTCCACCTTCCATGTGGGCGCCCCATGTACTCCTATTTTTTAGGAGCTCTTCTTGGGCATCCCCACATGTTCCTATCATTTAGAAATTATTAAAAATGTCAATTTACATGTTCATTTCATTCAAATTTAATCTCTTTCTAATCCTAGTGTCGGGGAACACTTTCCAAGGACTTAGGAGATACATGAAATATGTTTAGAATTGCAATTAAATGGAATCCTATTCCCAACACCTCCACCAAACCCACAAGACAATGTAGTTTCATAACTCAAGGTGTTATCACAAGAAATGCAGGATCTTTGGATTAGCAAGATGAAGAAGCCCCATACATAGAACCTATACCCATATCCATTCAATTGAAACATCGCAATGGTATCATTCCCTCCTGGTTTTAAAGTCCCCAAATTCTATAAAATACAAAATGAGAGGAAGTCTTGTGGACCATGTCAAATATTTTAAGGTCACGTGTATGGAGGTTGCCTACAATGATTCTTATTTAATGTGCCTCTTTCCATGAAGATTGGCAGGTCCAACCATCAACTGGTTTTCTCAGTTGCCTCCAAGTATCAAAACCTTCCAAGAAATCATCGACAAATTCATAGATCACTTCTCCTTTAATCTTGACATGGATGTAAGCCTAGAAGAATTGTATACTCTCAAGAAAAAAAAAGGAGAATCTTTCACCAATTTCTTGCAACGATGGAGGAAAAGGCTAGTAAGAGCAAGTGGCTAATTCCTAATGAAAAAAAAGTGGGGATCGTCATAGAAAATCTAGATCTAGATCTATCCTTCCACTTAAAGATACAATGCATTACCTCTTATTATGAGCTTGTCCCTAGAGCCCTTAACATCAAGAGAGCTCTAATCTCACAGGGAAATACTAAATCGTATAAAGACAACCGCCCATCAACCAGTTCGAATGACAAGCTTGTGTTTGGGATAAGAATAAGAACATAACAAATGATGGTGTGGTAGATGCTAAGGTGGTCTTAAGTGCTCCCGGGCCAAACAAAAATCAAATAGCTAACATTCAACCAGTTGTGCAATAAAAAACACCATCACAAAACAATTAGATCAATAACATCGAAACACAACAAAGATGAACTCCCAACAAAAAGTATTTGAAATTCAAGTACACACAGTTGTCGAAACCTATTGAGACTATCATGAAGAAATTGGTAGAGTCAAAATTGATAACACTTCCAAAATTTGAAAACTACCAAGAACCATAGGATAAACCACCCTGGTACAATGAAAAAGATCTTTGTGACTTTCATAAAATCAAAGGACACAAAACAACGAACTGCATGAGGATCAAAAATATTATCCAAGATCTTATAGAAAGTGAAGCCATATCTGTTAAAATACTAGTTGGAAACCAAGATCTTAAGATATGCAAGAACCCTATGCCAGATCATAGCAAAGGAAACAAAACTGGAAAAGCTAAGGATTATAAAAATGTGCAACATACCTATTCCAATGTAGTCACTTCATATGATAGTTTCATCACCATTGTCACCACCAAAGGGCCTAGTGAGGAGTGTGGAGTCACCACATGACGTGGAAAAGTCACCATCCAAGGAGTCCCATCTCAATCTAGGGCACAACCTAATTTTCCAACATCAAACCCTAGCAAGTACAATCTCCTAGATCAACTTAAGAAGGCCCCTGCATAGATCTCTATCTTAGAATTATTGAGGCTATCCCTCACACATTAGGAAATCTTAGACAAGTCTTTCTCCTCATCATCAATCCTTGAGGATATTGATACAAAAAAAATTCAATCTATGGTAAGGAATATCACTAATCATCTGCTTACCTTCTCAGAACAAAACCTACCATTGCAACCATCTCATAACCATGTTTTGCACCTTGAGGTCATTATTCATAAGAATAAGGTTAAAAGAGTCTTATTCAATGGAGGTGTTGGTCTAAACATTTGCACCCTTTCGTTGATCAAAAAATTGGGTTATTCAGAGGATACTATTGAGAGAAAAAAAGAGTACCACCATCAGAGCATATGATGATCAAGAGCAGGTATCACAAGGCATCATCACACTACCCATTCAAGTGGGACCTATCATTGCAGATACCACATGCCAAGTGTTAGACCTTGTTCTCCACTACAACATCTTGCTTGGCTAACCATGGATCCATGTCCTCAAAGTTGTAGCCCCAACCTATCATAAATGTGTAAAGTTTCCTTTTGAAGGCAAAGAATTTGCCATCCATGGAGATCCCGAGCCTTTTTATTACTGCAAGAACCTTGAGGAAAAGTTTTAAAATATACCCTAGATCCCTAAAAATGATGAAGGGACTAAACCATCTTCCTCATTTGTTGACCTATCTACCCTTGCATCTACCTCAGAAGAAAAAATAACCATTGTATAGAACATTATCAACATCAAAGCAATGATCCGGGATTATGGTTGTGGAAACTATAAACTAGTGAAAGAAATTTTTGTGTTGGGGGAGCTACCTCTTTCTCCCAAATCCTACGAAAAACCCACATCTAGCAACAAAGTGGCTAAAAAATCAAGATGGCGGCTACTACCTTCACCAAGTGGGGAAATTTGAGCAAAGATGTCAATGAGGAAGATGTCTCCAAACTGCTATATCAAGATGAATGACTCATTCCTATCCTTCCCATGGAAGATGACAATAAAGGCTTGCAACTAACGAAGGGATGGGGCTATAATAAGAATGAGAAACTAGGAAAAATTGACAACAGTTTTCTATAACCCATCATTCCTAAGAAACACCCAAAGAATCTTGGCTTAGGATGTACTACTAGCAAGGTTACCCTTATTGGAAAAGGTACTTACGCTAAACAGGTTGAGGCTTCCTCTCGGTTACCAACATCCCATGACACAACCCTAGATGATTCCCCCCTTGATGTTTCTAATCTATTTGAGAATAACTCTATTTTTATGATATCCACAACATCCTTCACTCCAAGCAATCAACCGAATAAAATACACCTAATATACCCACAACTCATTGAATTGGACCAACAAGGACCGCCGATTCTAGATTTATTCGAAAATGATGAAGCAATCTTAGAATTCATGGGACTTCGCAACAAATTACCATGGGCTTATCACAAAGCAGGTTTTGACATAGAGTAATACACAAGGGCGTACTACAGGGAGATGATTGAATCCCTTAGCCACAAAATTGATGACATGCAACTAACATGCATATTTTTAAGTGAAAACCACATGGTGTCACTCTTTGATCCAAAAATAGTAAAAAGAAAGGACACATTTGAGGGTGAAAACCTCTCTGAGGCACCCAAAGATTAGGGATTTAATCTCCCCCTTAGTGAAATACATCTAGAGAAGTTAGAAATTTTGGTAGAAAAGGCCACTACAATCAATGTGGGAATCGAAGAAGCACCCAATATCACTTTCTAAGCCGAATCCTCATTGGATGAAGAATAGAAAAACCTAGCAATGTTCCTAAAAGAGCGAAGGGCTAACTTTGCATGGTCATACACATATATGCCAGGGATTGATCCAGAAGTGATTGTGCATCATTTAGCAATATATCCTGAAGCCAAGCCAATGAAGCAAAAATTACGGAAGATGCATCCTCAAAGAGCACTCTTGGTGAAACTTGAGTTATAAAAGATTCTTGACATTGGATTCATCTGACAGATAGATTATCTTGAGTGGGTTTCAAACCTGCTACCAGTCTCCAAACCCATTGGGTTATTAGAATATGCACGAATTTCAGAGACTTATACAAGGCATTCCCAAAGGATGATTTCCCTCTGCCTAACATCAACCTCATCATGGATTTAATAGTAGGAAATGAAATGCTATCACTCATGGATGGTTTTTTAGGCTACAATCGAATCATGATTTCCAAGGAGGATCAACACAAAATTGCATTCACATGTCCATGGGGAACATATTGTTGGAACATGATGCCATTTGGGGTAAAGAATGTAAGAACAACCTATCAAAGAGCACTGACCTTCATCTTTCATGACATGATCCACAAAACAGTTGAAGACTATGTGGATGACATTTTGGAAAAATCAAAGAAAAGGAGTGAGCACATAGCAGTCTTAAGACCCATCTTCGATAGGCTAAAAAGAGTATAAGGTACTGCTAAACCTAAAAAAATGTATCTTTGGGGTTACATCAAGGATGATTCTTAGCTATATTGTCTCACAAAGAGGGATAGAAATTGATCCAACAAAGGTAAAATCCATCCTAGACATGGAACCACCACAAACATTGAAGCAAATGAGAGGGTTACAAGGAAGGCTGTAGTCCATTAGAAGGTTCATAACATAGTTATCAGACAAGATCCCCTTTCTCACACCTTCTCCATAAAGGAATATCTTACAAGTGGGATGAGAAGTGTGATAAATCTTTCCAACAGATCAAGGAGTACCTATTGAAACCTCTAGTGCTCATGTCGCTAATACCAAAAAAATAAATGATCTTGTATATCTCAAAAACATCAGCAACACTGGGTGTGCTCTTCTAGCACAACATGATGAAAAAGAAGAAGGAAAGAGCTATCTATTACATCAATAGGACCTTGGTGGGCTATGAAATGAACTATTCATCCATTGAGAAAGCATGCTTAGCAGTGGTTTTTTTTTCACAAAAGTTCAAACACTACATGTTGTCACATCAAATCAAGCTTATTGCAAAGATGGACCAATTGAAATACCTGTTATCCAAAGCAACTCTCACAGGGTGAATGGCCAAATGGGTAATGATCTTGATTGAATTTGACAGTAAATGGAGCACAAGGAAATCAAAGGGCAAGTGATTGTAGACCAACTAGTAGAAGCACCTAGCTATGCAAGGAATCCATTGATATATGAATTCCCTGATGAATCAGTGTTCCTTGTCAATGCAACAAATTAGTGGAAAATGTATTTTGATGGATCATTCAACCAACATGGATTAGGGGTGGGTATTCTTTTTATCACCCCTCAAGGTGATTGCATTCCAAAGTCATACAAGCTATCATTTTCATGTACGAACAACACTATTGAGTATGAAGCCCTGATCATAGGTCTAAGGATAGCATTTCAATGGCAAATAGAAGAGATGAATGTTTATGGAGACTCCTAGCTAGTTATCAACCTAGTCAATGATGACTACCAAACTAAGGATGACAAGCTCACTCTTTACAAGAAGATGGTAGAAAATCTCAAGGACCTTTTCATTGATATAACTTTTGAACAAATTCCTTGCATGAACAACCAAGCAGTAGATGATATGACAACAATTGGATCATTGTTAAACATGTTGCACAATGTTCCTCAATGTGAATTATTGGTAGAACAATATCTCATACTGACTTTCAAAATCCTTGAATCTGAATTTGGATGTGTCATTGTTGGTCCCAGATCCCTATGGTATCATGATATATTCACCTACCTTAGCAAAGGAACCCTCCCATCCTTTATCAGCTCCAATCTTAAGAAGAAATTTGTTAAGAAGATAGCTCGATTCGTGATCCTAGGTGATACCCTTTATCATAGAAGCATCAAGGGGACATTACTACATTGTCTTAACTAAGAGGAATCCTTGACCACTTAAACAAAAATACACGATGGCATATGCAGTTCCCATTCTAGTGGTATAACTTTAGCTAAGAAACTGCTAAGGATGGGGTATTATTAGCCAACCATGGAAAGAGAAGCCCATTAGTATGTGAAAAAGTGTGTCCAACGTCAACAACATGGAGATCTTATTCATGCTCTGTCTCAAGAGTTACAACCAATGATCACACCTTGGCCTTTTTCGCAGTGGGGGCTTGACCTCATAGGAAAAATCACTCCAACCTCATCTAATGGCCACAAGTTTATCATAACAAACCCTGAATACTTTACCAAGTGGGTTAAAGCCATTATGATGACCTACATAATAGGGAAGCATGTTGCCAAGTTTATCCTAAATTACTTTATCTTCCATTATGGTGTTCCAAAAACCCTTATCTTAAACAATGGAACACCCTTCAAGAATCAGGATGTGAAAGAGCTATATCAAAGATTCAACATCCATCATCGATTCTCTACCTTGTATTACCCTAGGGAAATGGTCAAGTTGAGGCCACAAACAAGACCATTCTAAAAATCCTAAAGAAAATGGTCAATGAAGCTGGCTATGACTGACATCTGTAATTAAATCCCACCCTCTAGGCCTATCGAACTAGTATCCACATGACTACAAGTGCAACCTAGTTCTCCTTGGTCTAGGATCATAAGCCATCTTACCTATTGATCTTCCCTCATTGCGAGTGTCACTACAGAATCTAGTCACTGATGAAGAGTACAAAGTATTTTGACTAAATGAGCTATAATTCCTAGATGACCATCACCTCAATGCCCTTAATCACTTTCAAGTATATCAAAATGGACTGAAACAAAGCTATAACAAGAAAATCAGGTGTTGGTCTTTCCAAGTAGGGGATCTTGTTCTAAAGCAGAATTAGAAAAAATCTTCCAGATCAAGAGATTAAAGGAAAGTTTGAGCCTAACTAGTTAGATCCCTTTGTCATCACAACAAGCTATGGGTCAGGAGCATATCAATTATCAACACCTAAAGGTGAACCCTTGCAGGAACCAACCAATAGCCTGTATCTCAAAAAAAATTATGCCTAAGCTTGAAGGGTGTAAATTTGAAAATACAAAAAAATTTAAAAATGATAAAAATCTAAAAAATGAGAAAAAGGATTGAAAAAAAGTAAAGAAAAAATGGCTCAAAATAGGTTGCACAGGTGGAAACAAGTAAAAAAGGTAAAAACCCTAGCCTTTTGGCTCAAATTAGGGAAAAAAAACCCTAATTTTTAGGCTTAAATAGGTGATGAAGGGTCACTTTCAATTCATTTGTGCATTCAAACCTTAGAGAATTTGTGTGTTTTGAGCTCTGACCTCTTGACGAAATAGTGCAACGAGTGCTTCCTCTTCACCTTTCGAGCGAGTTCAAGAGTACTAGCAGCAAGAAGATGCAAGACCCTAAGTATGTGACTCGAAACTCTTCTTGATTTTCACTTTTAGGTGCAACTAATAGGGGGCCAAAGTTAGGTCTCTAGGCATGTCCTTGTATAGAAATGCTATTGATTTGTTAGAACCATTGCTATTGATATTATAGTGATGCACCTTTAGTTCAGTGACGCACCCCAATTTTTTGATTGGATAACGCATTTGATTTAGGGGTTGCTAGGTTAATAGAGTGATGCATAGGATGTTTTAGTCCAATGTCACTCAAAAGTGGTGGGTGACACACTTAGGTTTTAGCGACACACCATCAATTTTCAATAGAGTGACACACCCTGATGTCGATTCACTATTGAGTGTAGTGATTCGTGTCGCCAAATTGTTGATACACCTCTAAAATTTATATAATAATGCACCCAAAAATAGTAAAACTATTGATTTAGTGATACGTTTGATGTTTTGGATGCAAAGTCTCAAATTTTGATAATTTTTTTGACATTTTCAACAAAATGATGTTGTGTGGGTGATGCATGCATGATGATCCTCCCCGACTGATGCCGTAAGAGTACTATTTTGAGATTTTGGTAGTGACATGAGATTTCAATGACTTATAGGTGGAGTGGTTGGGTAGGTTGTGATTGGGATTTATTGCTTTCTTACCCGAGGTTTGGATGCATCTCGCCATGATGACTGCATTGATTGAGAGGTGGCATAGTGAGACCTTGTCATTTCACCTGCCCACTAGTGAGGCCACCATTACACTTGAGGATGTGTGGCGCATATTACGATTTCCAATCCATAGAGAGCGCATGATATATGACACAAATGTAGGAAGAGATGCATGTCTCTCGCTTCTACATAGGTGGTGCAGATTTTTCTTATTAGCTCCTAGATTGATCTTGACCAATACTGTAGGGAGGTGGAGATCTTTAGATTGTTCATTACAACACTAGTCTCTAGTGTCATTTCCCCAGACTGATAGGGTAGAGGTTTCAGTCCCAGATGGGGATTGGCATGGGAGGAGATGATTAGGAGGGATATGATGTATGCTTGGGGTCCAATCCTCCTTGATTCTTTATACCATGACATGCACATGAGGCCATCTACTATGAGGGCTAGAGCATTGAAGCAGGGGTGACACTGCTCCATATCTGGCAATATGAGCATATTGCAGTATAGGCCATTGGTTGTTTTAGCCAACATTCATGAAGATGAGCCTATCGTGTTTAGGTACAAGGTTCCTATGACTCTTCAACACATAGGCCCTACAGGTCTACCTGTATAGGAGTAAATTTATGCCCATGTGAAAATTCCCCTTTTTCCTCTTGCCACTTTAGAAAACCAAGTTTAGAGGCTTAATTCCACCTAAGCCTGTTGCTTTCATCACAATTGGCACCTGTTTTGAGCGTCAGTGGAGGCAATTTTGTCAAGGATGCTCGTGCGGTGCACAAACATCCGCACGACGCACTTATGTCCCTAGAAAATTCTTGCGGCTGAACCTACAGAGGCATTACACTTCTCATTGGGAGTCAAGTCATAACGACTCCTTTGGCTAACCAACCCAAATATGGTTGTTTCTTTCACTCCCTCCTTCAAATTCACTCCTTGAACAAGTATTTCATCCTCTAAGCATTCAATCCAACTTCTTCACTTCATTCACAAGCTCAATTTCACTCACTTCAAGCATTTCAAGCACTCCATCACTTTGGTAGAGCAAGTTGGGGAAAAATGCCATTGTAGTAGAGGCTCGAGTAATCTCATTTTCTCCCCCAAGCAACCTTGAGCACTCTTGGTGGAGGTGGTAAGCTCCCTTTCCTCTCCTCTATCACTTGGTTGAGTTAGCACATTTATTGTTTTGTAGTGCTTTTGTGCTCTTTGCTATATTGTTCTCTTTACCTCGTTTTCTTGGTTGTTCATGGAGGTGGAAACACCTAAATGGGGTCTGACTAAGGTAGGACCCTATACAACCACCCAACATTTTCCTCTTTCTGTGTGTAGCTGTATGTGCTTTATAGAGCTAGCTAGCGAATAGACTCTTCTGTGGAATCATCTTTGTCACCCTAGCTTTGGTATATTTGCTTTATCACATTTGTTTATACTTCTTATGTTTCATAGTGTTGTTTTTATCTTTTAGAAGTCGTTAGCTAGGCTACTAGCTTGTTTTCTAATAGTTCACATTGTAATTTTGGTCCTTTGGTTGTACAAACACTAGTGCACTTGAGAGACGCCAGCATGCTACACTGTCACCCCAGAATTGCGCTCTCGTCCTTAGACAGAGAGCTATCTGAGATACAGTGTTGCTCGAAAAATAGCTCACCTAGCCCCATTTTGAATCTCAGGATTGCAGAGTGGTTGCAAGACTTTATATTCCTCACCATTCTCATCCTCATATCCTAACATCTCACTAAGTTGAGGTAAGTTAGGTCAGCCTTCCGCATCTTGGCCCTCCGTGACCTAGGGCCTTACATGTGGTGGTCCCCCTCTCTTACATTTTGGTGAACCCGACATGAACCAACATCTATTCATCCATTGGTGTTGAGATCCCCCCTGTGTACTTCATGACTATTTTGTTCCTAAGTATTGTAAAGGTTTATGAGTATCACAACCTAATCCACAAATTTTGGTATATCATTAGGAGAAGTGTATGACACCTCCCGATGGAAAGGAAGGTCTCTATTGGGTTATCTATAGGCCTTTTCTTTGATCCCATCGTTAGTGTTGCTACGCAAGAGAAGTTATCAAGGAACGAGATGGGATTCGTTGACGAGACCAATCACGTTCCCACTCCCCCTACGACTCCTACACCATCGTCGGTAGATGAGCATGAGGCCATTCAAATCCCTGTAGAATATGTATCCACCCTTACCAAAGGATTGGGAAACTTAGAAAATCACTTGGAAAGAAATCTGAAGATGGCTAGGGCCACTCAGGTTGTTAGCGAGTTAAAACATATGATGGGTAAAGATCAAATACGCATAAAGCTTCTAACTAGCCTCCTTAGTCTCACTAAAGTGTGTGCTCCTTCAAACAATCCTAGCTTTGCACAAGGAGTCACCTTTGAAGAGCGTGAAGCACAATTAGGAGTATCAATGCCTCCCCCTTTTGTTTACATGGCCGATGTGGTCCCCTCTATCAGTATCCCTTATGTTTCTGAACAACTCGAAACTATCAAAGTAAATAAGGTCCCCTTGGGCTTTAGCTTCACCCCCCTGTCACCTCTAGTGGTGGAGGCTTTGGCGGGATGAGTGGTGGAGGCTTTGGTAGTGGTGGTGGATTCAATAGTGGAGGTAGTGATGGTGGAGGCGGCTCCAGTGGAGGTCATGGTGGTGGTTCTAACAGAGGCCCTACTAGCGCCAATAGCTCTAGTAGTGGTTCTGGTAGAAGTCACACTAGTGGTGGTTCTTGAGATGGCCTTGGTGGTGGTTCTGGGGGAGGTTCCTCTGGGCCTCTATCTTCCAATGACCCTATTTTGAACACTCTTCTTCAAAATATGGGTAAGATGCAGATACAGTTGGCGAGTCTTTCCCAAGCCTCTGCCCAGCCTATCTTCCAACCTTTCTTCCGAAAAAACCCATTGTTGGTTGTGATCTTAAACACTCCCTTCCCCCAAGGAATGGAGATCCCTAAATTTGAAAAGTGTGGTGGTAAAGGAGATCCATAGACACATGTGTCTACCTTTAATTCCCTATGCACAGACTTTTTCCATCACAATGCGTTGATGGCCAAATTATTTCCTCGATCTCTCAAAGATACAACACTCAAATGGTATTGTTCCTTTCCTGACGATTATATCTTCTTGTTTGACCAACGTGTAAATCAAATCCTTAGAAAGTTTCAAGAAAACATCAAGCCAAAAATGACCTTCTCAAATCTCGTCTGCTGTAAACAAGGAGATAACAAAAAAATAAATGATTTCATAGTGCGCTACCAAGCGCTCCTTTCACAAATCTCGTATCAGCTACCCAATTCTGACGTGAAAAAGTTATTCATAGGGAACTTACAAAGGCCCTAGCAAGAGAAGTTCTCCCTTATGAAATACCCTTCTTTCCCACACTTGTGTGCAGCCTTACGAGAGTACCAACAAACGGTTGTTCAGTTCAAAGGATCCTCCTCACGCTCCTGTTCTGAGGGAAATTTCATCGTATCAATCTATGGGAAAGGTAAAAATATTACGAATGTAGTTGCCATTGCTGATAACAATAGCCTCAGGAATAATAAAAAATTCACAAATTTATTAGAATTTTATTCTTCTATTTTGCAGAAGTTGTTGAAGGATAAGATCGTAACTTTACTGAATCCTAAGCCTGTTAAGGAGCCTTACCCTAATTGGTATGATGGAAACACTTATTGGTAGTACCATCGACTTTTAAATGGACATGATATCAAATGTATGCGGCTACACCATGAAATATAGGACCGCATCGAGGACAGTACCATTAGTCTCGATGGGAGTAAACAAATGCTAACAAATTAGTGGTGAAAGCTAATAGTGAATTGCAGATATACATGGACCTATTTTCGTCACACTCTACTAACATGATTGTAGATCCCACTGATTTTGTTACTCAACCTAAGGCCTATGTTAACATGGTCATGGTGACTCCTACTGCTCTCCCTATGCCTGGTTCACTGGACATAACATTCACATCACAAGATTTTCCCTTAAACAATAAACCCTCACCTCTCTACATTCTTGCTCGCATCAATGGTAACATTGTGACAAGAGTCTTGGTAGACCTTGCGAGTCATGTGAATGTTATCACAGAGGAAACATAAGTATCAAATTCATTACAAAAGGAAAAATATGAAGAAGCAAAATCAACCATCTATACACATGATGGTATGAGTCTTAAACCTTACAGCTCAATAACTTTGTCCATCTTGGTTGGACCCAAGACTGTTGACATGGTTTTTGATGTTATCCTAGAGTTGTATCTATTTAGGTTGAAGCTAGGCATACCTTGGCTAGCTTCCATGAATGGAATCACCTCCCTTATTCACAAGTGTTTAAAATTTTACCATGAATGTGTCATGCATGTAGTGCATGACATTGGATATCAGCCCCTGGTGTCCTATGGTGGATATCCGTTGATCACTTTTGGCCCTCCCCAGTTAGTCTGCTTCCTCTAAGGATGGACCTACTTTACAAAAATTATGTAAAGTATAAGACTAGGGGCAAGGGACAACCGAAACTGACCCTTCCTGTGATGCAGTAGTTGCTTGCCTCCTCCTCCTGAGAGAAGAAGGAGAAGGTTGTACCGACCGCTCCCCCTTCTCAGAAGAAAGAGGAGAAGTCCATGTTGGCTCCCTCTCCTTCCTATAAAGGAAAAGAGAAGGTTGCTTTTTCCCAAACTGTCTCATCCTCTCCCCTTTCTTAGGAAGAGTACTGGATGAGTCATCCCAATGGGTACCCATTGAATTTGATGATTCCTCCTTCGCATAGGACCAAGCTCAAGATCGCGGATCTCCCTAATGAATACCCCAAACCGTGGTAATGCTTATATGACAGAAAGAAGGGTTCTCAAAAGGAATTCAATCTATGGCCTCCTACCGCTCCTACCCCCATAGTAGTGAATGGGAAGAGGCCCGCTACCGAGGCTCTTGAGCCTACTCCCCTTGTTGCTCCTCAACCTATCCCTCTTTCTTTTGTTCCTCCATTGAAAATGGTTGTAGTGGACATTCCCATGATTGAGCATGATCCTTCTATTCCTTCGCATCTCCGACCTCTAGCTCAAAGAGTTGAAGAAACCGCCTTGCACATGAGCACAAGCATCAATGAAAGGATCTCTTGGTTGAGCAAGCCCCCTTGCAAAGGAAGGAGGAAGAGACAACCATCCCTGCTTCAAGGCCTCCTATAGTGTCACCCTCTTTCCTTCCTTCTGCTTCTCTCCAGTCTAGTTCTGCATTGCTGTCAGCTTTCACTACGAGTGTGAATGCACCTAACAGGTGTTCATCACCCCTTCGGTGGATCTGCCTTTGCTGATGTCTATTATGGATATCCAACCTTTCCCTAAACCTATGGATATAATTAATACCTTAGTCGT
Organism: Sequoia sempervirens; assembly: GCA_007258455.2. Lineage (NCBI taxonomy): Eukaryota > Viridiplantae > Streptophyta > Pinopsida > Cupressales > Cupressaceae > Sequoia > Sequoia sempervirens. The sequence goes on from VDFB02200237.1 coordinate 222,479, forward strand.
ATATGTTGCGGTTCTTTCCTCCTCTTCCTCTGCACCTCTAGCCTTGTCTATGGGGAGTTCATCTCCTTCGAAGAAGAAAAAAGTGGACTGTGTTCCTTCTAGTAGTGAAGGACATAAGAGGAGCTTTCCTTCTCCACAAGGTGGCCCCGCATTGACTTGTTCTATCTTGGTGACAGAACCAATCTCGACTTCTCTTGAGTTTGTCATCACTCCCGAGTCATTCAACAAGCACAACGGTGAACCTTAGGTGCAACCTGCCCCATCCACTAAAGTTAAACATGACACTCCTATCAGGTGCACGTCTAACTCTATGGATGAAGTTCCAGCCTTGTTAGCGATCTTCACAAAATTGTTGACCCTAGCTCCACAAGAGCTCGGTGGAGAGGACCTCAAGGGGCCCTCTTCCTTAGCCCTTATTGCAGGAGGACCGAACACTCCTCTTAACATCCCACCACTGCAGGCTCATCCTCCTCCCCCCTACAATGGTCTAGAGTGGGAAGTAGATGACCTCTTAGCTAATCAATTTTAGGAGGAGGCCTCTTCTTGATCTTTTGTGTGTGTGTGTGTGTTCTGTGATGTGTTCCCCCATGATCATGTCAGGATGACCCTTGTCACCCCTGTTGGTGCTTGGACACAAGTGTGGTTTTTGTGTCGTAAGCCTTCTTCTATTTGTATCATCATTCTTCCATGTTTGTGCTTGATTTTCAGTAAATTGGGGACGATGCAAAGCGTTGGGGGCATTTAGGCTTCCCTTCCATGTTGACCCAATTTTTTATTTTTACTTTGTTTTCTTTGTATTATTCTTGACCTAATTGGGGATTGATGATCTTTCACCTTGCACCACGGTTACCTATTATTTATATGAGCTTGGACAGATTTGACCTCGCCAAACCAGATCCCTTTGTGCCCTTTGTTTGTTTTTTTCTCTTTTTCTTTCTCTTTATCTTTCTCTCTTCCCTACTTGAGTTGTCCCTTTCATGTGTGACAATGTTTTTCTTCAACATTTCAATTTTTAGAAAATGCATTCGTTGCAGACAAATCTTTTCTCAAAAATCCTCACATACCTTTCTTCAAAATCATACTCAACTCAAAACTCTAACATAATATGTTTCCTCCATCAAGGGTTCACAAAGAAAGGACTTGAACCTTCCTTTGAAGTAGGAACAACTTTGACCTTTCCCTCGTGTGGGGGCATATTCTTCCTTTTGAATTCCTTGATGAAGTGAACATCTTTCGAAAGGATCACTTGATAAAAATTTGATTTGAGAAAGAGAACATCTACTTTTCAACTACATGTCCCTTGAGTGGACCCCCTCTTCAGAACAGGTTCCCTAGGGACCCCTTCGAAAGCTTTCCAAATTGATTGACAGTCTACGTGATTGCCCACTTACTTGCCTACGTGGTCGCTTCCTAACTTTCCAAAGTCTGCTTTCCTAGGTTTCTTCCATATGAGAGATCTTGGGGGATACCTCTTTGTAGGAATGAGAGCCTATAGGGTGCTTCCTTTGAGCTTCCTCCATGCGAGAGAACTTGGAGTAGCTCCCTTGGAGGTTGAAATCCTGTAGGGAACTTTCTTGGGTTTCCTCCATGCGAGAGATCTTGGGGGTTACCTTCCCTACAGGGCTATAGATCTGCAGGGTGCTTCCTTGGGTATTCTTCATGTGAGAGATCTTGGAGGATACCTTCCCTGCAGGACTAAGAGCCTCTAGGGTGCTTTCCTCACTTCCTCCATGTGAGAGATCTTGGGGGACACTTCCTGGGCATCCTCCATGTGATATTTCTTGGGGAACACCTTCCTTGTAGGATTGAGAGCCTACAAGGCGCTTGCTTCACGGGGTATCCTCCATGCTAGAGTTCTTGGGGGAAACCTTCCTTGTAGGACTGAGAGCCTATAAGGCACTTTCTTTCTTCAACTTCATAGTTCTAAGTAGCTATGAAGTCCTTTGCTTTCCCTACACCTTTAGGTACGCTAGATTGTGGTCTACTTCCACAATGGCTCAAGTATACATTTCTAACCTTACTCTTTCCTTGATCTACTTTACTGAGCACTCATCAATACTCGTGCTTGCTAAAGTGGGGGAAAAGTGTATAGGAGTAAATTTTCACTACATGTGCAAATTCCCCTTTTTCCTCTTTCTACTTTAGAAAACCAAGTTCAAAGGCTTAATTCCACATAAGCCCGTTGCTTTCATCACACTTGGTTCCTATTTTGAGCATCGGTGGAGGCATTTCTATCAAGGATGCCCACGCGATGCATAAATGTCTGCATAGCACGCTTACATCCCTGGTAGATTTCTATGGTTGAACCTACAGAGGCGTTACACTTCTCATTAGGAGTCAAGTTGTAACACCCCCTTCAGTTGACCGAACAGAATATGGTCATTTCTTTCACTCCCTCCTTCAAATTCACTCCTTGAACAAGAATTTCATCCTCTAAGCATTCAATCCAACTTCTTCACTTCATTCACAAGCTCACTTTCACTCACTCCAAGCATTTCAAGCACTCCATTACAACAACACTCCATAACTTTAGTAGAGTAAGTTGGGGACAAACACCATTGCAGCAGAGGCTCAACTAGTCTCATTTTCTCCCCCAAGCAGCCTTGAGCGCTCTTGGTGGAGGTGGCAAGCTCCTTTTCCTCTCCTCTATCACTTGGTTGAGTTAGCACATTTACTGTTTATAGTGCTTTTGTGCTCTTTACTATATTGTTCTCTTTATCTCACTTTCTTAGTTGTCTGTGGAGGTGGGAACACCTAAATGAGGGTCTAACTGAGGTAGGCCCCTATATAGCCACCCAGCATTTTCCTCTTTTTGTGTGTAAGTGTACGTGCTTTGTGGAGCTAGCTAGCAAATAGGATCTTCTATGAAATCATCTTCATCACCCTAGCTTTGGTTATTTTCTTTATCACATTCATTTATACTTCTCATGTTTCATAGTGTTATTTTGCTCTTTTAGAAGTTGTTAGCTAGGCCACTAGCTTATTTTCTGATAGTTCACATTGTACTTTCGGTCCTCTAGTCATACAGACACCAGCACACCTAAGAGACACTAGCATGTCACATTGTCATCCTAAAACTGTGCTCTCATCCTCGGACAAAGAGCTATCCAAGATACAGTGTTGAGCTCAAAAACCAACTCACCTAGCCCCATTTCAAATCTCAAGATTGCAAAGTGGTTGCAGGACTTTATAGTCCTCATAATTCTCATCCTCATATCCTAACATCCCACTAAGTTGAGGTAAGTTAGGGTAGCCTTCTACATCTTGGCCCTCCATGACCTAGGGCCTTGCACATGGTGGTCCCCCTCTCTTACACTACCCTAATGGCATCGTGTCATTGATGACATGACTGCATTTAGATGGAGGCCATGGACCCAACACCCTGCATGGTATGATGATCAGCAACTAGACTTTGCTCAATAGACCTGATATATGCAGGGGAGAGAGCACACTATTATAGAGTAGTACCTCCTAGACCATGTTTCCCAATAGTTTGGAGAGATTCAGGATGTATTAGCTAATGACAATACTACAGTATTTGTGAGGTCACAAAGAGAGGTATAGTGGGGAGCCCAGATTGATCCCATTGTGGAAATCAATTATTTTAGATACCTCATCACTCGACCATGGGCTCATGATCAGGGACTCCCAGATGCAAGCATGACTCTAGCCTATGATGCATGGTTCAGACCATCTACTCGCTTGACAAATCCAACGGGGGGATACCCTAGAGGTAGAGAGAGAGGCAAAGGTAGAGGCCAAGGAAGATTTTAGGATGGTGGCAGTGATGGTGGCTAAGGTAGAGGCCAACAATATTAGGATCAAGATAGGGTCTAGGTACCAAGTGATGGGCACCAACAATAGCTAGATTAGGCATAGGTGTTAGGGTGGCTGGACGAACATGAAGGATAGCTTTTGCGGGCACTACCATCTCCTCCACCTACACAACAACTAGATGCACATGCACAGATGTAAATGCAGGCTCTCACTATGGAGAGAGATTAGTTGTGTCAACAACTATAGGATATGACAACACAACGATATCACAAGGTCTAGTTGCAAAAACAACTAGACTTATGGCTAGCCCAAGAGATTGGGAGGAGGTAATAGCTTGAGGCGATGACTACAACTTCATAGAGATGAATAGTATACGCCTGATTGTATAGGGAGGCAATCACAAAGGTAGCCTACTATCACATGCATTACCAAAGGGATGTTCCCCAGGTGATGAGACAGCTTGAATTTTCACAATGGAGCGAACCACCACCTAGAGCTAAAGATCAACCATCAGTTAGGGTCAGTCGAGTAGCCACCAAGGCTAGCCTGCTTGTGTAGACACCTTTGTTCGCCCAATTCATTTATATAGATATACATTCATGGGCTCCTTTTTGATAGCCCCATGGATATTGTATTTTTGATTGATATACAGACACTAATTCAGATATTGTATCATGATAGTCACCATTTTTTGATATATATACAAGATGATTCAGATTCAATATGATGTGCCTTATTTCATGCTTTATTAATGTATGGATGCATTATGATGGATATGTTATATTAAATTTCAATATCTTCTTATGATATGTTATGGGATGGATGTTATGATATGATATGCTTATGCAGATGCAAATGATATGGATGCATATCTTTTTATTTACCTTTCTATGTAATTTATGATGTGATGATGCATGCATATGGATGTATATATGGATAATGCTTATAGTATGGATGTTATGAATGTCAATGATATGTATGTTTATGTAGATGTATGTTTTTATGATATGATAATGCAATGTATGCTTATGCCTAAGATATGTGTATGATATTTGATATGTATGCATGCTGATGATTTGTGGATGCAGGATGGATGCATGATGGTTTTTTTGTTGATTATCATGATACCAAGCTAGTGTGGAAAGAAGATAGAAGAAATAAGATAAAGGATTTGACCATCGATTGTAAAAGATTGATTCAAAAATCCAACAAGTCTATAATCCATCGAGAATTTATTAGATATGGTGATGAGAGACGATGATGATGATTTGCTCATATCTTGGGATTGGGATTTTTTGTCATTCCTTATGTTTGATATAACACATAGAAACGATGCATCATGGTATTGATAACCAGGATTCAATGTTTTATCTAGTGATATGGAATTTAACTATGCAAATAGATAGGATAGTTCTTATTCACACCTTGACATACAAAAACCTCGTCGAAATGTAATTTAGTAGTTTAGAATACATTAGACCAAATCATATGCAATAGTCAACAATCTACTCCAAACAACCTCCCTACACACAACTACGCAAGTATGTGCCAAGATTATTTTACAAGAATACCCACAAGCACAACAAATGAAAGATATTGATCGATGACCCATTCCTTTCTCTCTAAATCATTTTGATAGACATAATTGAGAGGTCCTCAAAATGGGTCAATAAGATAAATCATAAGAAAAGATCAAAGAAAAACAATCAATGATATCCATATCTCTTGCTAGTTTAAGATAGCTAAGGTTATTTTTTATGTTGATGTCCATCATAGGAAGGATGCATCCTAGGACATGTTATCAGATGGTTTGTTTAGGATGATTTTTGTGATAAGTTGTTGATACAAACTCCACTAACTCATTTACCTATGATCTAGAATTTAGATTTTGACACTTAGGTTCCCACATTATGATTTGAGACCCTTATTTTCTATTTGTTTTTCCAAAGGTTAAAAGATGTTGATTGATTTATTATGGATGAAGGTTTATTGCGGGTGAAAGCGAAATGAAATAGGTGGTTTTGGTTTTTTTTTATATGTCAATGTTTTTGGTGTTTTGAAAATGTTTTGAGGTTGTTTTTAGTGTTGTTGAAAGTTTATGTGAATGTTTATGGTTTTTGATTATTTAATTTTGTTTAGGGTTTTTTTTAAAGATATTTAATGTTGTTTAGGTCTTTTGAATGTTTTCTAATGTTTAGGAGTTTCCAATTTTTTAATTTTTAGGATTTTGAGTTTTGCACATGTTTTGTGTTTTCTAAGTTTATTGAATGTTTAAGATTTTCCAATATTTTAATGTTTTTTCTGTTTTTTGAGTTTTCAACCAAGAACCTAACCTAAAAGACTATCTTAGGGGTCTCGATGGCTAATCAAAGATTAGCCTTTCCTATGTTATACACATAGAGACCATGTAGCTTGACTAACTTGACTTATTGATGATGACAGCTGAATAGTTGATGGATTGTCAATTTATTATGACAAACTCCTAAACACTGACCTAGGGTGTCTTGGGGTCACATCAATGATGGCCTTGCCTATGTTCAAGCTTAGAGACTCATAGTTCGACATGGTACTATTTTTGGATTTTTGATGTTTGACCTTTTTATGGATTTTGATGTGATTTGGATGTTTTTGGATTTTGACTTTACAATTTTTGAATATTTTTTAGATTTTAGTTGTACATGATTTTGATGTTTTTGGATTTTCTGATGAACGTTTTATGAATGTTTTTGGGATTTTTGATGTTATTTTAAATAAACTTAAGGTATACAAGAACCCGATATGATCCATAACAAAATTCCCCCAACATGGTGTAATAGACTACCTTGATATAGGCAAGACAAGCTGACCTTAGGAATATGCCAAGTAGTACTAAAGGGGATATGATCCTTCACAATATCAAGCTATGACTAAGACACAAATGGGTGATAGAATAAATAGGATGAATGATCTGATGGATGGATGTGATCCAAAGAATGATAGGATAAAGAGCCAAAGAATAGATGGTGGTGCTTTATTTATGCAAGGTGCCTTTTTTACCAGGTTTTCACCAAGGTACTTTCCCAAAGCACCACCAAAGTGGTTTTCACCTATTTAAGCCTAAAAATTAGGGTTTTTTGCCCTAATTTGAGCCAAAAGGCTAGGGTTTTGACCTATTTCCACCTTGTGCAACCTATTTTGAGCCTTTTTTGTGTTTCTAAAGCCATTTTTGGTGTTGCGGGGCCTATTTTAGCACTCAAACATATATTTTCCCTTTGTCAAGAAATCAACCCAAAATTCAAAAAAATTAGCCCGATTTCTTGAGGGGAAAGGAACCAACTTATTCCTTTCATTGGGGAAATAGTGGGGCATCCAAAAATCAAATTTTTTTTTATCTAAGCAACAGTTTTAATCTGAACAGTGGCAGTGTTTGAACCAACGTAACAGATGCCTTGCTTCAAAGAGGGGTAAATGTAGACACTTAAAAATGTTATGAATGATATCATGCACTTGAATCAGATAACCAACATCATTTCATTTTAAAACCCATCCTCTTTTTCACTTAATTGATGAAATTTGTATAGCTATTTAATTAATTGCATCATTTTCATCTTTTAACCTAATTGACTTCACCCTCTTTCATGATAATATTTCATCTCATTAAATTAAATACATCAAGGTATTTAATTTAAAATCCCTAAGTCCTCTTATTTAATTAAATAACCCTAAGTTATTTAATTAAATATCACATCACTTTCCCCTTTTCATTAAATCATTTTATTTAATGAATATTGTCTAATTCCCCTGATTTACATAGTTGAAACTTTATTTAATTATCAAATTACTAATAAATCTAATCCCCCCACACTTGCAAGGGAATATTTCAAAGGAATATTCCTCCTTTGCACATTTCTCCAAAAGGAATATTACCATGGAATATTCATTCCCCTTTTGCACATTAAAAATTTATTTTAATTTTCCAAATATCTAATTTTCCTCACCCATGAGAATATTCCAAAGAATATTCTCTTTCTTCACTCATTTGAAAAGGGGAATATTCATTTTTTGCAACAAAATTTCAACAAAGATTCTTGTGTAAGTTTTGAAAGTATGTTTGTTTGGAAGAATATGAACCCTTGATTCTTTCCTTGATCCATGTGACCATTGATGAGAATCCATGATCCATGCCTCCATCTTCCTTCCTTTTTGACCATTGATTGACCTTTTAAATTTTAACCCTTCATTTCTCATTTGTCCTCTTATAAATAGGTTACTATTTGGAGACAAATAGATCCATATTTTAAGAGAAAACTTAAGTTGTTAAAATCACTTTCGCTTGCACTCATATTTAGCACTTATCTAGCATCCTTTTAGCTAAATTTACTTGCATAATCAGCTTAACTTCCATTAATTGCTTTCATGGTAACTTAGATGCATCCCTTTATCATATTTGATAATTAGGGTTTTAATCTTTTTAGCTTAAACTTCATTTATATTAGCTTTGCATATACCCATATCAACCATCTTAGCATAAATCATGTTAAAATAGCTTGTATCATGTTAATTTAGTTGTATATCATGTTTTCATACACATCTATCAATGGTTTTGTCAATTCTCTTCAATAGAATCAATCGAAATAGGCTCATTTATCCACAGGATTGGGAAAGAGTCGCCATTCCACATCAATGTGACACCACTCCTCCAATAGGATAAGTTTCAATGGATTAGAATAGACATTTTTGAAGCTTTCATGATTTAATATGTTAGTTTTAATGAATTATTGGTTTAGTTTATTTTTGATGATCTTATTGGACTGATGTTTAGTGGCTTGAACATACTTTGAATCCTCATGGATCAAATGTAGTCAACCCATACTAAGCCATCGGTTACATATACCAATCATGATAGGGGAAAAGAAGGTGTGGTAATTCTCTTAGCCAACTGATGTTCTAAATATCTAGTGGAAAATGGAGTTGATCCTTGTAATAGGGCTGCATGGATTATTTTAGAAAAATATAATTAAGAATTTGGGATTTGTGTAGTGTACACATCTAATCACTTTAGGGCAAGAATTAGCCTATGGAAATGGATGTGTGAGCTCCCAAAAATACCTTGGCTCATAGGGGGAGACTTCAATATGGTAGAAAATAAACAAGATAAGGGAATGTGCACCAAGATGGGGCACAAAAAGTAGCCAAATGCCCAAAAATGATCAAAACATGCTTATGTTTTGGAAAAATTCAAATAACATAATTGTGTTAAGGCTCGAAAAATTTGAGCCATAACACAAGCAGGTTATTTGATTACAAAATGCACATGTGTTTTCATAGAAACAAAACACACACAAGTTCTTGTAAAAACAAAATGCATGTGTGTTTTAACTAATACTATATTATATTAATATTTTATTGTTTTATATAATATAAAATAATATAATATTTTATATTATGCTATAGTAATAATATATTATAATATTATATACTTATTATATTATATTATACTATAATAGTACATTATTATAATAATTATTTAATATTATATTATATTAATATTAAATATAATTCTATAATATAATATAATTAGCTGACAAGCTACATATAGTGTGAGATTTGAATATGAAACAAGTCTCACAATTGAGTCATCGAAAAATAAGTTTCAACTTCTACTTAATGGTAAACCAACTACCATTTAATGGTAAAAGCCTTCAAAATATTAGGTAAAAGCCTCCAAAATCTCACTTATCACATAAAATCTAGATAAATATTTTTTTGACAACTAGATAGGAACATTCTATTTCCATTTGTATTGTTTTCTGTCAATTTGATGGAAACTTTTTTTTGTCAATTGCATTGCTTTATGTTTTAAATATGTATGCAAATATTTCATAATCATATAATACTTAATGTATTTAAGGAAAAAATCTAGATTTTTCTAAGTTTATTTCATTCCATTATTTAGCACTTATTATTAATTGTTTAATGATTAATCCAACTACATGCAACTAGAATTCGTAGTGCATCCATGCACAAACACATACTTTCTAACATATTTACATATAGTTTTCTATCGACGTAATCCTTGAACCTCATTCAGGTGCAAGTGCTAATATAATATAAAATATAATGTAATATAATATTAATATAATATGATATATATATATATATATTATCAAAAAATGTTGCTAGAGGGGGAAGCTCCCATTGCATCATTACAACACTTGATGCATTACGTGCATCATTCTATCTCCAAATAAAAAGTTGAGAAGTCGCTAACAAGTCACCATTATTGCTTATGTAGTTTCTGAAATCACTCAAATCTCTCTTCTTGATACCATCTCTGTACAACTTAAGAGCCTTCATGGTATTTCCTTTCTTAACAACTACAACAACATCAAAGATCCCCATTATGTAGCCAAAGGAAGGTGTGATTTTTATTGCCTCCATTGCAATGTTAACCAGGTCTACACATACTCGAAGGCCACCTAATGATACATAAATCTAACATCCCATGTGAAGCTACCCATTGACTACACCATATTCTCCACAAAAAGCTCCATGACTTCACCATTATGAATA